>OX359191.1:4512729-4744729 GCA_947172415.1 Chondrosia reniformis | reverse complement strand
TTCACCTGTACGAAGTTGATTGTAGCCGTCTTCAATTTGGAATGACAGTTATTCTACGGAGGAGTCCAAGCCGCTATGATATCAATGCTGTAGATCTTCTTGTTACATCCTTACATGGAAATCTATTATTTGGACACTTAGCCAAAGAGGAAGCTCAATTCATATCTCCATACTTCTAAAAGAATTTAATGTTACTGGGTTAGTAAAATGAGATAGTAGTGATGATAAATTAAACATGAACTACATAGTCTTGCTATCACGATAGGACCATTACCTCTGTTCCTTATTCAAAGTCTACCTCTGGTAGCAGATGGTGGGGTTTTAGAGTGTGTGACGTTTGTGTTGAAGTTTTTGGTGATATACAACAGTTGCCATCTAAAACCTGGAAAACTAATTTGTAGCGAATTGATGGTAGGTATATATGATATGAAAGTTACTGATCACAAGAGAGTGAAACTTCATTTCCTTTATAGTTTTATGAACCTCCACTTTTTGAATCTTCACCATCTGATGAAGAGGCTAGTGATAACACCTCTAGTACTGAAACTATGGAAAGTTCCTCAGACACTGACAAACCTAGCACCTATACAACATTGCCTGGTAATCAGTACATCAGTGCTCCAAATGATCCCACATCTTGAAGTAGCACAGAAACATTCGATTCTGACTCACAGTAAATTAATGATATAATTGTAATGACTATACGTTACATTAATTATAAGCTCGTCTGTGTGAATTATATGTTTTAACCACAGAGTCAATATCTAATGCATCATGTCCATTTCTGTGACCGTGTTCATAGTCCTTTACTGTATGAAAAAACTTAAGTATTAGTTCTTTTGTGACTGTTGCTAAGGATTCTTGGAAAACTTTCCTAAGTTTTGTTATTGTGCCATTGCAATGTCCATTGCTGTATTTTTTGGCATTGCACCAGACTCTCTCGATAGGGTTTTGTTCACAATGGAATTTTCGAGGAAAAAGCACAAATGACCCATACTCTGTATCTTCCCCTTCACTATAGGTGATGGTCCTTTGAAATCATCGGATTTCAGCAGCTCCTCCCTCATCCGGCTCGCATTAATTCCATCGGTCCTGATTCCTCTCTCCTCTAAAACCATGCGCATACCCTTGGGTTGTCCATTCTGAAGGGTCATCTGCTGCTTTCCATGAAAATAAGTGTTACGCATTGCCGGTTGCCGTCCACCAGATCCAACATTCATTTTGGAGACATTTAGGGCATCATTTAGGAGTTTACAGTGGGACGTTGCATTATCAAATATTAACAGCCCTTGGGCATTTGGGTATTTGGCATTAAATATATTTACTGCTTTAAGTACTTGATTAAGGAACTTATTATTGTCAAAGTAGCCATCTTTCTGGTGCTCAAGCAACTCGCTTGCCTCCAGATTACTGAATTTCAGTAACCCATCCACTTCTTCGATGAAGTCTGAAACCATTATTGCCTGACCTAAGGACTTCTGCTTCAAAAGAAGTATTGGTACCATCATTCCAGTAGAATGTTTGACAGGCATTCGCATAGTAAGTTGATTCATCATGATATAACCGAATCAGTGCCTTTTCACCTTGCTGTAGAACATTACTGCTACCATATGCCCTTAGATCAGCTTCCTCCAATGTTTTCAGCTATTCCTGTCTGGCCTTCACAATATCATCCCGTTTGTGACCATCAAAATATACAGACTTTCCGATTCTTTTCTGCTCAAAGCCTAATTTATGCATCCATATTCTTGCTGTCCCTTCTGCAATGTCAACTTGCCACTTGTTGCTCACCCATCCTGCAAAATCTTTGCATGTTAGATTTCGTTGCCCTTTTTTGTTAGCATTCTCTCGAATGAACTGCCTTGCTTCATCAATAATATCTTCCTGGGTCATGAGACTGTTCCCCATTTTATTGTGTTTACCCCTGTTATTGCTGAAGAAGCTTTCTTCCAGATTGTCTTCATCAACAGAATAGGATAGCAAAAACTCTAATGCCCACTTCTGGATTACTCGATCAGAGTTACCAGTGATGTCAGAACTAAATTTGCTGGCTTCTGAAAGATTAAGCCTAAGAGTCTTAACAGCCATGAAAAAAGTATGGATGGGTAATGCCTTGTTGCATTCTGGTGACAAAGTTCTTTCTACCAATGGCATTGCAGGCTTCTTCAACATGGTAACTCTCATCTATAATCATCTTGTAAAGGCCCTTCCTTTTTTTACTAAACCTTTGCACTCTTACCCTACTTTTTCTTTTTTGTAATTTGTAGTATAAGTGGTGTGTAATTGTTGTATGTACTAGTTATACATACTAGTTGTGTGTACTAGTTGCATGAAAAATCTAAGATACCATATTCCTACATGCTATATGCCTATTCTGTAAAAAGAGCCTATAGGGGAACTAAACCTAAAGAGAGCTTTAGATGAAGATACAGTAGTCTTTTCTTCCTTCTTTTCCCTTCTTTCATCTTCTTCTCCACTGGGTCAGACAGCCGTTTCTGGGAATTCCACCCTTCATCAGTGATCCTGGGAGTCTTTGTCTTTTTCTTTATCTTGATCTTCTGTGAATCCTTGGCTCTTGGCATGTACTATTGCCTAATTGTATGTACTAGTTGTATGTACTAGATGTTTGAACTACTTTTCGGTTCTAGTACAAGTTATACTAGGTACTGGGAATGAACTAGTTCTATGAACTACTTGTTTGTTTGTGTGAACTAGTTTTCTGAACTAGTTGTAGGTTCTCTATTTATGTATTAGTTATATGTGTATATACTAGTCATATGCAATAGTTAAATGTACTAGTTATATGTACTAGTTGTATGTACCAGTTTTCTGTAATTGTTGTATGTACTAGTTGTATGTACTATTTATATGTACTAGTTGTATATACTAGTTGTATGTTCTACTTATATGTATTCGTTAAATTTGTATGTACTGGGTGTATGCACTAGTTGTTTGTACTAGTTATATATACTAGTTGTATATATTAACTTTATATGTACTACATATATGTGTATGTACTCGGTATATGTACTAATTGTATGTCATAACTGTATTAGCTGGTTGTATTTACTAATTCTATGTACTAATTGTATGTATTAGTTGTTTGTACTAGATATGAACAAGTTGTATGTACAAGATGTAAGCACTAGTTGTTTGTACTAGCTATTTACAAGTTTTATGAAGTAGTTGTATGTACTAGTTGTATGTACTAGTTGTATATCCTAGTCGCATGTACTAGTTTTATGTACTATTCACTAGTTTTGTGAACTAGTTGTACCTCCTAATTTTAATTATTTTTTATGAAGTAGTTGTATGTAATAGTTGTATGTACTCTTTGTATGTATATACCAGTTTTACGTACTAGCTAAATGGACTAGTGTTATATATATACTAGTTGTATGGACTAGTTTCTAGTTGTATGTACTGGTTTTATGTACCTGTTCTATGTACTAGTTGTATGTACTATTTATAATTACTAGGTATATGTTTATGTACTAGTTGTATATAGTAGGTGTGTGTTCTAGTTATATGTGCTAGGTGTGTGCACTATTTGATATCTACTAGTTGTATGTGCTATTTGCATGTACTAGTTATGTACCAGTTGTACGTAATAGTTATATGTATATACTAGTTGTTAATATTAGCTATGTACTAGATGTATATTCAAGTTGTGTGTTCTCTATAGTAATATGTACTCGTTCTATGAACTAGTAGTATTAACTAGTTTCTAGTTGTATGTACTAGTTGTAAGTACTATGTGTATGTACCAGTTGTTGATTCTTGTACTACTTATACTATGTACTAGGTAGGTTCTATGTACTAGATACTTGTTGCATGTACTAGTTGTATGAACTAGTTTTATGAACTAGTTGCATGTACTGTTTATATGTACTTGTTATATATACCAGTTATATGTACTAGTTTTATGTACTAGTAGTATGTAGTAGTTATATTTACTAGCTGTATGTACTATTTGTGTGTACAAATTGTATGCACTAGTTGAAGGTTCTAGTACTAGTTAAACTAGGTACTAGGTAGGTACTATATAGTTATATGTACTAGAAACTACTTGTATGTACTTCTTATTTAAGTAGGTATATGACCTAGTTGTATATATCAGTTGTATGTCCTAGTTGTATGTACCAGTTGTATGTCCTAGCTGATTGTACTATTTACTTGTTTTATGTACAAGTTGTTTGTAGTAGTTCAATGTACAAGTTGTATGTTTTCGTTACTATTTGTATGTACCAGTTATGTGAACTAATTTTATCTACTAATTGGATGTACAAGTTGCATATACTAGTTGCATGTTCATGTTGTGCGCACTAGTTCAATGAACTAGTTGTATGTACTCGTTACTAATTTTTAGCAGTAGTTGTATGTACTAGTTTTATGTACTAGTTCCAGTTATATGTACTAGTTTTATGTACTCAATACTATTTGTATGTACTAGTCAAATGTAGTAGTTATTTGGACTAGTTGAATGTATAGGTAGTGTGTAATTGTTGTATGTACTAGATATATGTACTAATTGTATGTACTAGTTGTATGTACTAGATGTTTGAACTCGTTTTACGTTCTAGAAGAATTTATACTAGGTTCTAGGAATGAACTAGTTCTATGAACTACTTGTTTGTTTGTGTGAACTAGTTTTCTATACTATTTGTATGTACTACATTTATGTATTAGTTATATGTGTATTTACAAGTCATATGTAATAGTTATATGTGCTAGTTATATGTACTAGTTGCATGTACTAGTTGTATGTACTAGTAGTATATACTAGTTGTAGGTTCTAGTCCTAATTATATATACTAGGCACTAGGGAGGTACTAGTTGTATATACTAGACACTAGTTGTATGTACTAGTTAAATGTACTACTTGTATATACTACTTATATGTACTACTTGTGTGTACTAGCTGTTTTAGCGGGTTGTATTTACTAATTCTATATACTAGTTGTATATTCTAGTTGTATGAACTAGAACTAGCTATTTTTACTAGTTTTAGGTACTACTTTAATGTATTAGTTGTATGTAGTAGTTGCATGTGCTAATTGTATGTACAAGTTCTGTGTACTAGTTGTATGTACTAGCTTTGTACAAGTTGTATGTTCTAGTTGTATGTACTAGATACATGTTGTATGTACTAGTTGTATGTACTAGTTGTATTTACTATTTGTATGTTCTATTTATATGTGTGTGTACTAGCTATATGTACTAGTTGTATGCGCTAGCCGTATGTACTAGTTGTATGTACTATTTACATTTACCAGGTATATATGTGTGTACTAGTTATATGTAGTAGGTTTATGGACTAGTTATAAGTCCTAGTTGTTGGTACCATGGACTAGTTGTATGTACTAGTTGTATATACTATTTCTGTGTACTGTTAGGGTGTACTAGTTGTATGTACTAATTGCATGTACTAGTTGTATGCACTATTTTTATGAACTAGTTCTATTTATATTTACTAGTTGTAGAAAAAACAAAAGCCTTAACGGAGAACCTTGTTACTTCTTGCCTTAGTGTACTAAGGCAAGGAGTATCTGGCTTGGACAACCCTCAGTCAGTTATGTTTTCCTTTCTTTGGGTTTTTAGCCAGAAGCCTCGGCTTTTCCTCCTTCCGACAGCAGCAGACGGGTGCACGTCGGGCCAAAGTTGACCGTCATAATAGGAGGGAGTACCTCCATACACCAATCCACCACTGCTTTCCAGAGGTCGACAGGCAAGGACTGGGACAGGACTACTTATCGTCCAGGCCCCAATCCCTCAACAGATAGATGTCGCCTCAATATCCTCACAGCCGAACAGAGAACAGTTCTCTGCATGGCTCTCATCACTTCTACTGCACTTTTTGACAGCTTTGGAATTCCCCTAAGGTCTTCCAGGAGCGTGTCCACTGTCCCCAAAGCACCAATTATCATCGGGACTACCTTAATTCGGTAGCCCCTAAATTGTTTCCTCATATCAGCTGCCAGCTTCTGGTACTTTTGGAACTTCTCTTGCCATCTTCCATTAATATTGCTGTCAGTAGGAACTGACATCTCAATAATGAAGATGGACTTACATAGCCGATCCTCAACCACTAAGTCTGGCCTTCTTTCTGTCATTTCATCATCTGTAGGGATACTAGGATCCCACAAGATTTTGACAGCCCTATTCTCATAGACTGGTTTTGCTTCTAGTTTGTACCAGGGCTCTTCCTGCTTGAATCCATATTCTTTCAACAGTCTCCACAACACTATCAGTATTGCCCGGTCATGTCTCTCTTTGTAGAGAGAAAATCCCTTGGGCTCACACATGTTTAGTATGTGTTTGACCGTTTCCATAGCCTTGCCACATTCTCTGCACATTAGGAGGCTAGAATTCTTCAGAATCCTATTTTGGTACCACCTAGTGTGCAGCACATCATCTTGGGCTGCGAGAATCAGAGCCTCAGTTTGAGGTCTGAGTCTCCCCTCAGAAAGCCACACATAAGACTCCCTATTTGTGACTTGTCTGTGGTATGAGCCCTGGTGAGACTTTTCGGCTAGGTTACTTTTTAACCTTTCAGTCTGAGCCTCCCGGAGCTCACGTGCCACTCTCCTCCATTCTCTTACACTATTTTGTGAGGGATCTGTCTTCAGCCACATTTCCGGTTCTAGTTCTATTCCGTGGCTTCTCAGTATCAATCTGGCTTCTTTCAAGACAGTCCTCCTCTGCTTTGAGCACTCCAGCCACTTTTGGTGTTTAACCAAAACAGCTATGAGTGGATCATTGGCAGTATGGAGGTATCTTGCCAGATTCACAACAGCCCTGTCGTGATCCAAAGGAAAACTACAGAGCCCTCTACCACCTTGAGAGCGAGGCAAATTCACTCTTTCAATGGCAGAGTTATAGTGATGACACTGGTACTTTCTCATGATCTTTCTCACCATTCGGTCCAGTTTTGGAAGCTCACTTTGAGTCCACTTCAAAACTGGGTAAGAGTATCTCAATAGAGAGGCACACAACATGTTAGAGGCTTCTGCAGCATTCTTACCATTGAGGTGAGAGCCCCACACTTTGTGGAGTCTCCTCCTCAATTCATTGATCAAGCAAGCTTTGACCTTGCTGTCATCCACCTCAAACAGTTGTTCTAGCCCTAGGTACTTATAAGTAGTACCTTTTTCAAGGCTCCTTATGGATTCTTCACTGCGTTCAGGGTTGTCTGGGCCAGCCAGAACTTTCCCCTTTTGCATGTGAGCTGTTCCACACTTTCTCACTCCAAACCTCATGCCAATGGCATTTGAGGTTTTCTCCACACATTCCATGGCTTCCCTGAGTTTATCAGGCCCTCCAGCATATATTTTAAGGTCATCCATGTACAGCAAGTGTGACATGGTGTTCCTTTCCCCATTATGCCAGAGGGTATATCCCTTGGTTCTGTTAAGAACTTGGGATATGGGAGCAATGGCCAGACAAAAGAGGAGTGGCGATAGGGAGTCTCCTTGGAAGAGTCCTCTGTTATATTTAACAGGGGTGCTCCTAACCACCTTCCCCGCGGTCCTCAACTCAAGCACAGTAGCCCAGTGTTTGGAGAAGAGCTCTATAGACCTCCGGATCCAACCTGGGCACTTGATGGTTTTTAGCACCTTCATCACCCACTTGTGAGGGACTCTGTCATATGCCTTCTCATAATCGATCCATGCCACACTAAGTGGCTTGCCCATAATTTTGGCATCTAGACCGATTGATTGATCCAGCAGTAGACAGTCCACACAGCCCCACCTCCCTTTTCTCATGGCTCGTTGAGCCATAGGTAAAAGATCATTAGTGTAGGTGTAAGTGAGTAATTCTGATGCAATGTATGCTGTGACAGCCTTGTACATTGTGTTGAGACACGCAATAGGTCGGTAGTTGGCCGCACTTTTCGGGTCACCCTTTTTGGGGATGAGTAGAGTGCGACCCCTTGTAAGCCAGTCTGGGACTGACAGATCTCCGCTCACCACCCTCCGTAGTACATCTGCCAAGGCAGACTGTGCAGAGGGGAGTGCTTTCCACCAAAAAGTGTGGATGCCATCCGGCCCAGGGGCTGACCAGCTTTTTGCCTTTTTCAAGGCTTTCCTCAGTTTGGTCTCATCAATGCTATCGGGACCTTCAGAGGAGGTTCTACCCACCCTCTTTTTGGTTTCCTTTAGCCATTCTTTCACCCCTGGGTCGTCTTTGTTGACCTTACAAACAGTACCTACAATCTTTGTCCAAAAGTCTCTTACTACCTCAATCGAGGGGGCTTCATTGGAGGTTGGAACATTGCCATTCATCCGGAACTTCCTTTGGGTATTCCAAAGGTGGTTTTGTTCCTGGAATTTCCTGCGTTCAGCTGATCTTCGCTCTTGTAGGGTCCAGACTCTGAGTTTCCCCAGTGTCTGTTCCCGAGCTCTGATCAGCACATTCAGGTTTAATGAATGGAACTCCCTCCTAAGCTTTCTTCGGAGTACTTTCTGGCGTTTGGTCATAGGATTATTATTCCGTTGACGCGCTATTTCCACATCCAACCAGGCAAGCAGTCTTCTAAACCTAAGGCCCTTGGCCTTCCTGTCACTTATGTGACCTTCCTGTCTCTTATTTCCCTTCTGATTATCTGATTTCCTTCCCTGGTTGCATGGCTGCGATTCGTTGGTTGTTTTTCCCCTCACAGCCATAGCAACAGAGTAGACTAGGCAGTTCAGGTGCCAGGCCGACCTAGGGCCTTCCTGCCACTCTTTCTCCACCCAATCATTGGCCTCCTGAAGCAGTGCCGTATCAACATGGTTGAACCGCACTGCCCCCCAGGGTTTTCTATCAGAGAAATCTCCAGGTTTCTTTCGGAGACAGGCATCTTTTGCTTTGCCTAAAAGTTGCATCAGTTGATCATTGCCACTTGTCCTGGGACTAGGATGATCATTTGTAGGAGTTTCAACAGGGGCTGCAGGCAGCTCACCATTTTGTTCAGTCACAGCCTGAACTTGGTGAAGCTCCCCCTGCCCCTGGGCTCCCACACCTTCCTCCACAGTCTCAGTTAGGGTGGCTACACCACAAGAGTCAGGTTCCACAAGGTTTAGTCTCGAGAGACCTTGACCTCTGCGGATTCTACTAAGTCTTGTAGTTAGCGCTACCTTTGTGGTTTTATGGTCTGGCATTTTAGCATTCCAAGCCTGGTACAACCGCTCGGCATACCCCTTTTCCATGGGCTTACTTTCTCGGTAGAGCTCCATGAGGATATTATCCCTCTGAAGGTTCCAGATCACCCCTTGGATCCTTCTCCTTCTAGAGGCACCTTGCGGTGCATCATTAACCAAATCTAAATCTCGGCTACCCATTACTTGCAGTACTCCGTCTCCTACCAAGCTCCTTTTGGCTTGGAAGGCAAGGGTTCGACCGGTCTGAGGCAAATGTGGGTATTTGCTCAGCCATTCCCGCTCTAAACGCTTCTGATAGCCACCTCTTTTGGGTTCAGATCGCTCAAAGCAATCAATTAGTGCCCTAACCATTTCCTCGGTCCATAGGGCTGGTTGGCCCGTCACGGGGACCGAAGAAGGGTTATTCCATTCAGGTACATCTACCTGTGAGGCACCAGTGGAATCACCTATTCTGGTTGACCCAGGGTTTTCTTCACCACTGGTGCACCTAGGCCACAGCCTGTCTTGAAAATTGTCATTCTCATGGCGCAACGTAACCCAGTGAAGCTGCCAGACGGGGGGTTAGCCCATACTGGCAGGGAGGCTGATTTAGCCACAGGATGCCACATGAAGGGCTAAGCACCCTGCTCCGTCGGGGGGTTGAACTGGACAATACCCATCCTCTTGTCAGCTCGGAACCACAGCCTCCAATTCCCACGACTATGTACTAGTTTTATGTACCCGTTCTATGTACTAGTTGTGTGTACTATTTATAATTAGTAGGTATATGTGTATGTCCTAGTTGTATGTAGTAGGTGTATGTACCAGTTATATGTCCTAGTTGTTGGTACCATGGACTAGTTGTATGTACTAGTTGTATATACTATTTCTGTGTACTGTTAGGGTGTACTAGTTGTATGTACTAATTGCATGTACTAGTTGTATGCACTATTTTTATGAACTAGTTCTATTTATATTTACTAGTTGTAGATACTAGTTATATGTAGCAGATGTATGTACTATTTGTATCTATTATTTGTATGAACTATGCGTATGTACTATTTATAAGAACCACTTATATGTATATAGTAGTTATATGTTTGTGAAGTAGTTATATATACTAGTTGTGTGCACTAGCTGTATGTACTGGTTGTATGTACTATTTATAATTACAAGGTATATGTGTATTTACTAGTTATACGTAGTTGGTGTATGTACTAGTTATAAATCCTAGTTGTTTGTCCTAGTTGTATGTACTAGTTGAATGGACTAGTTGTATGAACTACTTGTATGACCTAATTGTAAATACTAGTTTTATGAACTGGTTGTTTGTATTTAATAGTTGTATGAACTAGTTTCTAGTTGCATATACTAGTTTTATGTATTAGTTATATATACTTTATGGATTCACTATTCATATGTACTAGTTATATATTTATGTATATACTAATTATATGTAGTAGGTGTGTACTAGTTATAGGTCCAAGTTTTATATACTCGTTCTATGTACTAGTAGTTGTATGAACTACTTGTATGCACTATGTTTATGTACTATTTATATGTACAAGTTACATTTTTATGTATTACTTATATGTGGTAGATGTGTGAACTAGTTGTATGTACTAGTTGCAAGTACTAGTTGTATGTACTAGTTGTATGTCCCATTTATAATTATTAGGTGAAAGTGTATGTACTAGTTATATGTAGTAAGTGAATGTACTATTTATATGTCCTAGTTGTTTTTCCTTTTTGTGTGTAGTAGTTATGTACTAGTTGAATATGCAAGTTGTACGTTCTAGTATTATGTACTCATTCTGTGAGCTAGTTGTATATATTAGTTTCTAGTTGTATGTACTAGTTGTATGTACTAGCTGTATGTTCTAGTTGTATGACTATTTTTAATTACAAGGCATGTGTATTTACTAGTTATATGTAGTAGGTGTATGTACTTGTTATATGTCCTAGCTGTTTGTCGTAGTTAAATGGACTAGTTAAATGTACTAGTTGTATGTATTAATTGTATGTACTAGTTGTGAGTTCTATTTGGTATGTACTAGTTGCTTGTACCAGTTGTATGTACTAATTGTATGTACTAGCTGTATTCACTAGTTTTATGTACTAGTCCTAGTACATAAAAGTACTAGTCCTAGTTGTAGGTACTAGCTGTATGTAAAAGCTGTATGTAAGAGTTCTGTGTACTAATTGTTTGTTGAATTTGTATGTACTAGTTATGTACCAGTTGTACGTAATAGTTATATGTATATACTAGTTGTTAATATTAGCTATGTACTAGATGTATAGTCAAGTTGTATGCTCTACATAGTATTTTGTACTCGTTCTATGAACTAGTAGTAACTACTAGTTTCAAGTTGTATGTACTAGTTGTAAGTACTAGTTGTATGTACTATGTGTATGTACCAGTTGTTGATTCTTGTACTACTTATACTATGTACTAGGTAGGTTCTATGTACTAGATACTTGTTGCATGTACTAGTTGTATGAACTAGTTTAATGAACTAGTTGTATGTACTGTTTATATGTACTTGTTATATATACCAGTTATATGTACTAGTTTTATGTACTAGTAGTATGTAGTAGTTATATTTACTAGCTGTATGTACTATTTGTGTGTACAAATTGTATGCACTAGTTGAAGGTTCTAGTACTAGTTAAACTAGGTACTAGGTAGGTACTATCACAAGAAATTACATAAGGAAAGACGGTAGACCACAGAATCCGTGTTATTGAAATTGGACGTGACGAAGACGGGAAAAGAAATATACGGGAGAATGACGGTGCCGTATTTAATCAAAAAGAGAACGGATACCGTATTTCGCCCGCCCCTTTACTGAAATCATTAATATGCATGGGTTTATATAATTATTATATCACTTCATTGTGTAATAATGATATTATGATAGGATTTGAAGTCATTCACTCTAGCTGTCGATACGGTTGCGCGTTTGTGAGAATCATGAGCGATCATCTAGCAGATACACTATTGTGTTCTTCATCTTCAAGCAGCGAAATGCACGAGTCACAAGTCAATGATACTGTTTCAAGGCGAGGTAGTTCAAGCGAAGCTTTATCAGCTTGCCTTCGCTATCAATTAATGGAGACTGGTGAGATAACCATACAGAATGACTTTGAAGAATCAGAATTATTGAACAATTTTGAATATACTGAAGCTGATCATCCTGAAGAAATAAAATTTTTTCAGACACATCCACAGAGGTATGTAACAAGGACCTGTGCAGGAGTGCTTATCATAATTATATAGTTCCCACTTTGCATGTGTTGTGGACTTCCTTTAGACATAATTTATATATGCATATTTTTTACAGTGTTTTTACTATTCAACCCACTTCACCTAAATGAATTTTATACTAGGTACCCATTGACTATCTCTATAATCCAATTCACTAAAAGCTTAATTGCACTGCCATAATTCAGCCCTTAAACTACTTTCTGTACAAACATGATCTTCCCACGGTATATGATTTATGAATTAATGAGTAGCCTTCCTGCAATGTTCACACCGCACCTTGTTTTTACTAATGTGAACATAATCATATGCACAATCACATATATATATAGTTAGATAGATAGATAGATAGATAATTATGTACTCATTTGTATTGTTGTAGAGTTCTCAATGTGATATCAATTTGGAAGACTTTGACTCTGATGAAGAAAGTGAAGAAATTGGTGACTTAAGGTCAGATGAGAGGATTCCACACTTGTCTGAATTCATGCACATCCTGCTGCTCTGGTCTGTGCTGAATAATATTGGAGACAATGCAATGACATCCTTGTTAAAAAGTTTAAAGTCTTTGTTTGCCAAAATGGAAGCAGCTGTTTCTTCCGAAATATTTTCACAGTTTTCTGCTGCTTTTCCAACTTCTTTGGCAAATGGCTACAAATTTCTTAAGCAAAAAGAAGAATTGCAACCAAAATTATTTACTGTGTGTGACAAATGTTACTCTGTATATGACACTGATAGCCGTAACCCACAATTAAATCAGTGTATTCATCAGGAGGCTCCTGCACATTCACAGGCTTCACGGAGAGGCATATGTGGTAATAGCCTATTCTTTGAAGGAAGCTTATCCTAAATTGACATTTCCATACATTTCACTATGTTCATCATTAGAGGCTATGCTTTCAAGGCCTTGTATGCTAGAATTATGCTTCTCTTGGAAGCAAAGGAAAAATGATGATGCCAATTTGTTATGTGATATACATGATGGACTGGTTTGGAAAGAATTTTCCAGTACTTTAGATGATGATGATGCCTTTTGGTTGTACTTAGCCTTAAATGTAGACTGGTTCCAACCATTTAAACACACACAGTATTCTGTTGGTGCAATATACCTGTCGATTTTAAATCTACCCAGGGCCCTCAGATTTAAAGAGGAAAATGCTATACTTATAGGAATAATTCCAGGTCCCAAGGAGCCACCTTTAAATCTTAATTCCTTTTTACAACCATTGGCATCAGAACTAATAACATTATATGAAGGTTATGAAATTGAAGTTGGCAGTGTGTCCTTGAAGTTACATGCAGTAATAAATCTAATTGCTTGTGACATTCCCGCGACTCGGAAAGTTCTTGCTCTTCCAGGACATTCAGCTACTTTAGGATGTTCAAAATGCCTAAAATCATTTAAGGTAAATCATTTTGGAGAAAAGCCAGATTTTTCAGGATTTGACATTAGCATTTGGCCTAAACGTGATTCTTCTCTTCATAGGGAACTTGCTTATAAATACAAAGAGTTACCTAACAATTCTAGGCAGAGAGCCTTTGAAGTGGAACATGGCCTAAGGTTTTGTCAGCTGCTTGACCTACCATATTTTGATATCATCCGATATCATGTTATTGATCCTATGCACAACCTATTTGAGGGTTCTGCCAAGTACTTCATGAAGCTACTCTTGGAAAACAACTTGATTAATATGGGTATAGTAAAAAATGTTTCTAAAGCATTTGTTACTCCTGTGAAGATTGGCCGTTTACCAATGAAAATTGATTCCAATTACAGTGGTTTTACTGCTGATCAATGGAGGAACTGGACAATAATATACAGTCCAATAGTCCTGAAAGATGCTATTACACCAGAACTTTATGATATTTGGATGAACTTTGTTCATGCTTGTTGCTTGTTGTGCCGAAGAGCTATCAAGAAAGATATGAATGAAGAGGCAGGGTTGAGACTGCAAGCATTTTGTGAAGGCGTGCAAAATTATTTTGGAAAACAGTCATGCACAATGAACATGCATTTACATCTCCATCTAACATCATGTGTACTTGATTATGGCCCTCTCTATGGCTATTGGTGTTTTCCCTTTGAAAGGTATAATGGAACAATTGCTGCTTATTCGACAAATCGCAAAAGCTTTGAAAAACAACTAGCCAAAAAATTTTTGAAAGGACAATTTATTCGTACAATGTCTGTACCACCAGGTTATGACCATTTGAAGTCATATGTTAATGATGTCTTCATTGATGACTGTTCTACTGTGATCTCAGTAAGTCATTTACATAGAATTGAAACTCTTCAAAATTATCTTTCACCCAGTCAACAATTAGAGTATGCCTTGCAAGAACATGAAATTTATTTGATGCAACTGAAACACAGTACCACATCAGTACTTAGGCTGGATGAGCAGACTGGGCTATCTACCATGTACAAATCTCTGTATGGCCAGACTGCCCTTATTAATACCTCAAGTGCATATGCAGAGACATCGAAGAATATGGTTTATGCAGGGGAGAAGATAAAGAAAGGACAGATAGTTACAGCAAAGTGGCCTCTTGGAGACAATTCTGAAAGGATAGGTGAGGTCAGGAACATACTGAAACATACGATACTCTTCACCAATGAATCTAGAGAAGAGCTAGCATTGGACCACATAGCTCTTGAAATTTGGTGGTATAAATTCTACCCTCAACCAAACTATTTTGGATCTCCATGCATAGTTGTAGAGAATGTGTATGACCCTGCTCTGTCTAACCACCAATACATTCCTCTACAAAGGATAATAGCAAGATGTGCATATGCAAAACTAACCATCACTATTCCACCTTATCCTGAAGATGAAGTTATTGTTGTGAATCCTATGCCATTTAACTTCTCAGTTTTATAAATAGTATTGCATACAATGCATATATGTATTATATAGAATAATATGGACAGTTTATTATAGTCCTTTTCTTTTTAATTTCATGTTTCCCCTCACATTCATCTTAATTACCACCAGACCACAGCTGTTATTTCATAATTATAATAATTTTATTGTATAACAAGACTTCTACTGATTATAATATCAATAAGATATTAATAGCTAATTGTCCTCCAAGTATGAGTCAAATTGGTGTATAGTCTTATGTAGAGAGTTCATTAGCATAGTACGACTTCATAAAACTACCATATACAACAACTACATAAACAACAAACTAGTATATAAATACAACTAGTACATAGCTAGAACTTACAATTAGTATATACATACAACTAGTACATACAACTAGTACAAACAATTAGTACATACAACAACTACATCCAACTACTACATCCAACCAGTACTTACATCTAGTAAATTTAACTAGGACTAGTACATAGAACTAGTATATACAACTAGTACGTTAAAATAGTACTAACAACTAGTACATACAACTAATTCCTACTTAGTACCTATTATAACTAGTACTATAACCTACAAATAGTACATTCAATTAGTACCTACAATTACTACTTTCAACTAGTACATCTAACAAGTACACAAATCTACTACATATAACTAATACATATAAATATGATTAGTATATATGAATAGTACATACATATAGTACATACAACTAGTATATATATAAAACTAGTACATTTAACTAGTACATACAACCGGTATATACTTACAACTAGTACATAATACTAGTACATACAAGTAGTATCTAGTACATACAACTAGCACCTCTATAGTCCCTAATATAACTAGGACTTGAAACTACAACAAGTACATACAACTAGTATAAACATACGACTAATACACAGAACGTGTACATACAATTAGCACATACAACTAGTACTTTCAACTAGTACATATAACAAGTACACACACCTACTACATATAGCTAATACATAAACCTATAACTTTTGAATAGTACACACACATAGTATATACAACTAGAAACTAGTACATGCAACTAGTATATATATAAAACTGGTGCATTGAACTAGTACATACATTTGGTATATACATTCAACTAGTACATACAACTAGTGCATGCAACTAGTACATACAACTAGGACATACAACTAGTGCATGCAACTAGTACATACAACTAGGACATATTACCAGTACATACAACTAGTGCATGCAACTAGTACATACAACTAGGACATACAACTAGTGCATGCAACTAGTACATACAACTAGGACATATTACCAGTACATACACCTACCATAAATAACTAGTACATACACCTACCACATACAACTAGTACATACAGCTAGCGCATACAACTAGTACATATAACTAGTACACACACATATAAATAGTACATACAAATAGTAAATACAACTAGTACATACAACTAGTACGTACAACTAGTACATACAACTAGTATCTAATACATACAACTAGAACATACAACTAGTACATAGCTAGTACATACAACTAGTATATACATACAACTAGTACACAGAACTTGTACATACAATTAACACACACAATTACTACATACAACTAATACATACAACTAGTGCCTAAACCTAGTAAATATAGCTAGTTCTAGTACATACACCTAGTAACTACAACTAGTACTTTCAACTAGTACATGTAATTAGAAAACACACCTACCACATATAATTAATGCATAAAGTTATAACTAGTTCAAATAAATAGTGAATCCACATAGTACATAAAACTAATACATATAACTTTTATATAATACTAGTACATACACATAAAATTAGTCCATAAATATAGTACATACAACTAGTACAGAAAATTAGTTCACACAAACAACAATTAGTTCATAGAACTAGTTCATTCCTAGTCCCAGGTATACCTTGTGCTAGACCTTAAAACTAGTTCAAACATCTAGTACATACAACTAGTACATACAACTAGTACATACCAAATAGTACACACACCTAGCACATACAATTAGTACATACAACTAGTTCATATAACGACTACATAATACTAGAATGTACAGCTTGTATATACAACTAGTGTATAGCTATTATTTATAACTAGTATATACCTACAGCTAGTACCTACAACTACTAAATATAACTAGGACTAGTACATAAAACTAGTGGATAGAACTAGTACATATAATTAGTACATACAACTAGTACATGAAACTAGTACATACAATTAGTACATACAACTAGTACATTCAACTAGTCAATAAAACAAAGAGCTAGGACATATAACTAGTACATACACCCACTACATATAACTAGTAAATACACATATTGTGTAATTATATATGGTGCATACACCTACTACAAATAACTAGTACATGAAAAATCTAAGATACCATATTCCTACATGCTATATGCCTATTCTGTAAAAAGAGCCTATAGGGGAATTAAACCTAAAGAGAGCTTTAGATGAAGATACAGTAGTCTTTTCTTCCTTCTTTTCCCTTCTCTCATCTTCTTCTCCACTGGATCAGACAGCTGTTTCTGGGAATTCCACCCTTCATCAGTGATCCTGGGAGTCTTGTCTTTTTCTTTTTCTTAATCTTCTGTGAATCCTTGGCACATACATTTTGGCACATACACTTTTACCTAATAATTATAAATAGTACATACAACTAGTACACACAACTAGTACGTACAACTAGTATCAACTATATACAACTAGTACCTTCCTAGCATCTAGTATAACTAATACAAGAACCTACCACTTGTACATACAACTAGTACATACAACTAGTATATACATACAACTAGTACATACAACTAGTAAACTATAACTAGTACTAGTCCATACAATTAGTACATACAACTAGTACTTGCAACTAGTACATATAACTAGGACACACATCTACCATATATATATAACTAATACATAAAAATATAACTGGTACATATAAATAGTACATAAACATAGTACATACAACTAGTACATACAACTACTTCATACAACTAGTACATACAACTAGTTCATAAAACTAGAACATACAACTAGTTCATACAACTAGTATTTACAATTAGTAGCTACAACTAGTTCATACAACTATTAACTAGTACATACAACTAGTACATTCAACTAGTACATACAACTAGGACAAACAACTGGGACATAAAATTTGTACATATATCTACTACATATAGCTAGTAAATACCCATATACCTAGTTATTATGAATAGTACATACAACTAGTACGTACAGCTAGTGCATACAACTAGTACAAATAACTAGTACACAAACATATAACCAGTGAATACACATATAATTGGCACTTATAAATAGTACATACACATAGTACATACAACTAGTACATTCAACTATAAACTAGTACATACAACTAGTTCATAGAACGAGTAGATAATACTAGAACGTACAACTTGTATATACAACTAGTATATACATACAACTAGTACATACAACTGGCACATAATTAGTACATACAACTAGTATATACAAATAGAACAAGCAATTAGTACATACCACTATTCCATACAACTTTTAGATACAGCTAGTACCTACAACTACTAAATATAACTTGGACTAGTGCATAAAACTAGTGATTACAACTGGAAACTAGTACATACAACTAATATATATATAAAATTAGTACATTTAACTAGTACATACAACTGGTATATACATACAACTAGTACATACAACTAGTACATAAAATTAATAGATAAAACAAGTAACTAGTACATATAACTAATACAAGCGACTAGTTCATACAGCTAGTACACACAACTAGTACATACAACAAACTCATAAAACTAGTATATAGCTAGTAGAAAGAACTAGTACATTTATCTTGTACATACAACTGGTTCATATCTAGTATATACATACAACTAGTGCATACAACTAGTACATAGAATTAGTACACACAACCAACTAATACAGCTAGTACATACAAGTAGTACATGAAATTATTAGGTCGAACTAGTTCATACAACTACATAAAACTAGTACATGCGACTAGTACATACAACTAGTACATATAACTAGTACATACAACAGTTACACACTACTTATACATTCAACTAGTACAAATAACTACTACATTCGAATAGTAAATACAAAAAGTATTGAGTACATACAACTAGTACATACAACTAGTGCATACAATTAGTACACACGAATAGTACATACAGCTAGTTCATATAACTACTACATATAAACAGTACACACAACTAGTTCAAAAAACTAGTTCATACAACTAGTACATGCAACAAGTATCTAGTACATACAACTAGAACCAACCCATAACATAGTATAAGTAGTACAAGATTCAACAACTGGTCCATACAAATAGTACAAACAACTAGTACATACAACTAGACTATACAACTATTAACTAGTACATACAACTAGTACATTCAAATGGGACATACGAATCGTACTTGCAACTAATAAATACAACTAGTACCTACAACTAGCTTTACTTTTAGAAACAAAAGCCTTAATGGAGAACCTTGTTACTTCTTGCCTTAGTTTACTAAGGCAAGGAGTATCCGGCTTGGACAACCCTCAGTCAGTTATGTTTTCCTTTCTTTGGGTTTTTAGCCAGAAGCCTTGGCTTTGCCTCCTTCCGACAGCAGCAGACAGGTGCACGTCGGGCCAAAGTTGACCGTCATAATAGGAGGGAGTACCTCCATACACAAATCCACCACTACTTTCCAGAGGTCGACAGGCAAGGACTGGGACAGGACTACTTATCGTCCAGGCCCCAATCCCTCAACAGATAGATGTCACCTCAATATCCTTACAGCCGAGCAGAGAACAGTTCTCTGCATCGCTCTCATCACTTCTACTGCACTTTTTGACAGCTTTGGAATTCCACTTAGGTCTTCCATGAGCGTGTCCACTGTCCCCAAAGCACCAATTATCATCGGGACTACCTTAATTCGGTAGCCCCTAAATTGTTTCCTCATATCAGCCGCCAGCTTCTGGTACTTTTGGAACTTCTCTTGCCATCTTCCATTAATATTACTGTCAGTAGGAACTGACATCTCAATAATGAAGATGGACTTACATAGCCGATCCTCAACCACTAAGTCTGGCCTTCTTTCTGTCATTTCATCATCTGTAGGGATACTAGGATCCCACAAGATTTTGACAGCCCTATTCTCATAGACTGGTTTTGCTTCTAGTTTGTACCAGGGCTCTTCCTGCTTGAATCCATATTCTTTCAACAGTCTCCACAACACTATCAGTATTGCCCGGTCATGTCTCTCTTTGTAGAGAGAAAATCCCTTGGGCTCACACATGTTTAGTATGTGTTTGACCATTTCCATAGCCTTGCCACATTCTCTGCACATTAGGAGGCTAGAATTCTTCAGAATCCTATTTTGGTACCACCTAGTGTGCGGCACATCATCTTGGGCTGCGAGAATCAGAGCGTCACTTTGAGTCCACTTCAAAACTGGGTAAGAGTATCTCAATAGAGAGGCACACAACATGTTAGAGGCTTCTGCAGCATTCTTACCATTGAGGTGAGAGCCCCACACTTTGTGGAGTCTCCTCCTCAATTCATTGATCAAGCAAGCTTTGACCTTGCTGTCATCTACCTCAAACAGTTGTTCTAGCCCTAGGTACTTATAGGTAGTACCTTTTTCAAGGCTCCTTATGGATTCTTCACTGCGTTCGGGGTTGTCTGGGCCAGCCAGAACTTTCCCCTTTTGCATGTGAGCTGTTCCACACTTTCTCACTCCAAACCTCATGCCAATGGCATTTGAGGTTTTCTCCACACATTCCATGGCTTCCCTGAGTTTATCAGGCCCTTAAGGTCATCCATGTACAGCAAGTGTGACTTGGTGTTCCTTTCCCCATTATGCTAGAGGGTATATCCCTTGGTTCTGTTAAGAACTTGGGATATGGGAGCTATGGCCAGACAAAAGAGGAGTGTCGATAGGGAGTCTCCTTGGAAGCGTCCCCTGTTATATTTAACAGGGGTGCTCCTAACCACCTTCCCCGCGGTCCTCAACTCAAGCACAGTAGCCCAGTGTTTGGAGAAGAGCTCTATAGACCTCCGGATCCAACCTGGACACTTGATGGTTTTTAGCACCTTCATCACCCACTTGTGAGGGACTCTGTCATATGGCTTCTCATAATCAATCCATGCCACAGTAAGTGGCTTGCCCATAATTTTGGCATCTAGACCGATTGATTGATCCAGCAGTAGACAGTCCACACAGCCCCACCTCCCTTTTCTCATGGCTCGTTGAGCCATAGGTAAAAGATCATTAGTGTGGTGTAAGTGAGTAATTCTGATGCAATGTATGCTGTGACAGCCTTGTACATTGTGTTGAGACACGCAATAGGTCGGTAGTTGGCCGCACTTTTCGGGTCACCCTTTTTGGGGATGAGTAGAGTGCGACCCCTTGTAAGCCAGTCTGGGACTGACAGATCTCCGCTCACCACCCTCCGTAGTACATCTGCCAAGGCAGACTGTGCAGAGGGGAGTGCTTTCCACCAAAAAGTGTGGATGCCATCCGGCCCAGGGGCTGGCCAGCTTTTTGCCTTTTTCAAGGCTTTCCTCAGTTTGGTCTCATCAATGCTATCGGGACCTTCAGAGGAGGTTCTACCCACCCTCTTTTTGGTTTCCTTTAGCCATTCTTTCACCCCTGGGTCGTCTTTGTTGACCTTACAAACAGTACCTACAATCTTTGTCCAAAAGTCTCTTACTACCTCAATTGAGGGAGCTTCATTGGAGGTTGGAACATTGCCATTCATCCGGAACTTCCTTTGGGTATTCCAAAGGTGGTTTTGTTCCTGGAATTTCCTGCGTTCAGCCGATCTTCTCTCTTGTAGGGTCCAGACCCTGAGTTTCCCCAGTGTCTGTTCTCGAGCTCTGATCAGCACATTCAGGTTTAATGAATGGAACTCCCTCCTAAGCTTTCTTCGGAGTACTTTCTGGCGTTTGGTCATAGGATTATTATTCTGTTGACGCGCTATTTCCACATCCAACCAGGCAAGCAGTCTTCTAAACCTAAGGCCCTTGGCCTTCCTGTCACTTATGTGACCTTCCTGTCTCTTACTTCCCTTCTGATTATCTGATTTCCTTCCCTGGTTGCATGGCTGCGATTCGTAGGTTGTTTTTCCCCTCACAGCCATAGCAACAGAGTAGACTAGGCAGTTCAGGTGCCAGGCCGACCTAGGGCCTTCCTGCCACTCTTTTTCCACCCAATCATTGGCCTCCAGAAGCAGTGCCATATCAACATGGTTGAACCGCACTGCCCCCCAGGGTTTTCTATCAGAGAAATCTCCAGGTTTCTTTCGGAGACAGGCATCTTTTGCTTTGCCTAAAAGTTGCATCAGTTGATCATTGCCACTTGTCCTGGGACTAGGATGATCATATGTAGGAGTTTCAACAGGGGCTGCAGGCAGCTCACCATTTTGTTCAGTTACAGCCTGAACTTGGTGAAGCTCCCCCTGCCCCTGGGCTCCCACACCTTCCTCCACAGTCTCAGTTAGGGTGGCTAAACCACAAGAGTCAGGTTCCACAAGGTTTAGTCTCGAGAGACCTTGACCTCTTCGGATTCTACAACTAGTACATATAACTGGAACTAGTTCGTAAACCTAGTACATATATACAACTACTACTAACAACTAGTAATGCGTACATACAACTAGTACATTGAACTAGTATGCACAACATGTACATGCAACTAGTACATGCAACTTGTATATACAATTAGTAAATAAAATTAGTACATATAACTAGTACATACAAATAGTAACGAAAACATACAACTAGTACACTGAACTACATACACTCAACTTGTACATAAAACTAGTAAATAGTACAATCAGCTAGGACATACAACTGCTACATACAACTAGTACTTACAACTAGTACATACAACTAGAAACTAGTAAATAGTACTAGTTCGTAGAAAGTGTACATAACACTATATAGAACATACAACTTGAATATACATCTAGTACATAGCTAATATTAACAACTAGTATGTACATACAACTATTACGTACAACTGGTACATAACTAGTACATACAAATACTGCATATAACTAGTATACATACCAAATAGGACACACACCTAGAACATACACCTACTACATACAACTAGTACATACACATTTACCTAGTTAATATGAATAGTACTTACAACTAGTACATTCAACTAGAAACTAGTCCATACAACTAGTATATATATAACACTAGTACAATTAACTGGTATATAAAACTAGTATATACATACAAAGAGTACATACAATTAGTATATAAAATTAGTACGTACAACCAGTTCACACAACTAGTAACAAGGCCATATCTCCTAGAAAACATTTTTGCGCAAGCTTTACGTTGCATAACAAGAACAAGAACAACTACATACAATTAGTACATACAACCAGCACATACAGCTAGTACCTACAAGTGGTACATATACCTAGTACATAAACATATAAATAGTAGATATAAATAGTACATACAACTAGTACAATTACACACAACTGGTACATACAACTAGTACATACAATTAGTATCTAGTACATACAACTACCACCTCCCTAGTACCTAATATAACTAGGACTTGAACCTACAACTAGTACATACAACTATTACATACAATTATTACATAAAACTAGTATATAATTAGTCACTAGTACATACAACTAATTCATACAACTAGTTCATATAAATACTACATTTGATTGGTACATACAAATAGTATCGAGTATATACAGCTAGTACATTCAACTAGTATATACACCCACTACATAAACAGGAAACTAGTACATACAACTAGTACATAGCTACTACACACAACTAGAATATACATACAACTAGTGCATACAACTAATACATACAATTAGTACATACAACTACTACATACAACTACTACATACAACCAGTACTTAAAACTAGTAAATATAACTAGTACTAGTGCATACAACTGGTACATACAACTAATACGTTAAAGTAGTACTAACAACTAGTACATACAACTAATACCTACTTAGTACCTAATATAACTAGTACTAGAACCTACAACTAGTACATACAGCTAGCGCATACACGTAGTATAGGCAACTTGTACATACAACTGTTACATACAACTACTGCATATAACCAGTACATACACATATAACTAGTATATAAAAATTGTATATACACCTAGTACATACAACAAGTAAATACAAAACGTACATACAACTAGTACATACAACTAATACACATAACTAGAAACTAGTACATACACCTAGTTCATAGAACTAGTGCATAATACTAGAACATACAAATTGTATATACAACTAGTACATAGCAAATACATACAACTAGTATATACATACAACTAGAACGTACAACTGGTACATAACTAGTACATACAACTTGTACATAACTAGTACATACAATTTGTACATAGTACGAGTTCATAAAACTAGCATATACAACTACTACATAAACAACAAACTAGTATATAAATACAACTAGTACATAGCTAGTTCTTACAATTAGTATATACATACAACTAGTACATACAACTACTCCACACGATTAGTACATACAACAACTACATCCAACTACTACATACAACCAGTATCTACATCTAGTAAATATAACTAGTACTAGTACATTCAACTAGTACGTTAAAGTAGTACTAACAACTAGTACATACAACTAATTCCTACTTAGTAACCAGTATAATTACTACTAGAACCTACAATTAGTTCATACAGCTAGCACAAACAACAAGTACCAGAAACTAGTACATACAACTGGTACATACAACTACTACATATAGCCAGTACATACACAAATAACTAGTTTTAAAAATAATACATACAACTAGGGCATAAAACTAGTACAAACAAAAAGTACATACAACTAGTATATACAACTAGAAACTAGTCCATACAACTAATTCATAGAACGAGTACATAATACTTGAACATACAACTAGTACATTCAACTCGTACATACAACTAGCACAAACAACTAGGACATATAACTAGTACATACACCTACCACATATAACGAGTACATACACATATACCTAGAAAATATAAATAGTACTTACAACTAGTACATACAACTAGTACAAACAACTAGTACTTTCAACTAGTACATATAACTAGTACACACACCTACTACATATAACTTATACATAAAAATATAACTAGTTCAAATAGATAGTGCATCCACATATTCCATACAACTGGTACATAAAACTAGTAAATACAACTTGAAACGAGTACATACTACTAGTATATATAATAAAATTAGTACATTTAACTAGTACATACAACTGGTATATACATACAACTAGTACATACAACTAGTATACTCAAGTAGTATATAAACTTTGCAGGTACAACTAGTTCATAAAATAAGTAACTAGTAAATATAATTAGTACATGCGACTAGTACATACAACTAGGAAATTTAACTAATACATACAAGTACTACATATAACTATTTCATACACGAATACCAAGTAAATGTAAATAGTACTTACAACTAGTACATACAGGTAGCGCATACAACTAGTACATATCACTAGTACACAAACATATAAACAGTACATACAAATAGTAAATACAACTAGTACATACAACCAGTAAGTACAACCAGTACATACAACATGTATCTAGTTCATTCAACTAAAACATACAACTAGTACATAGCTAGTATATACACCTAGTACATACATACAACTAGTACACAGAACTTGTACATACAATTAGCACATGCAGCTACTACATACAACTAATACATACAACTAGTACCTAAAAATAGTAAATAAAGCTAGTTCTAGTACATACAACTAGTAAATACAACTAGTACTTTCAACTAGTACATATAACTAGTACACACACCTACTACATATAACTAATACATAAACATATAACTAGTTCAAATAGATGGTGCATCCACATAGTACATACAACTAGTACGTAAAACTAGTAAATAAAACTAGAATCTAGTACATACAACTAGTATATATATAAAATTAATACATTTAACTAGTACACACAACTGATATATACATACAACTAGTACATTCAACTAGTACATACAAGTAGTACATAAACTTCGAAGGTACATCTAGTTCATACAACTTGTTTCTAGTACATATAACTATTTCTTGCAACTAGTACATGTCACATGTTCATAAATCTAGTATATAGCTAGTACAATGAACTAGTGCATAGATCTTGTACATAAAACTGGTTCATATCTAGTACATACAACTAGTACATACAACTAGTACATACAACTAGTCCATACAACTAGAACATACAACTAGTACATAGCTAGTACATACAATTAGCATATACATACAACTAGTACACAAAACTTGTACATACAATTAGCACATGCAACTACTACATACAACTAATACATACAACTTGAACATTCAACTAGTACATATATATAACTAGTACACACATCCTACTACATATAATTAATACATAAAAAGAACTAGTTCAAATAAATAGTGCATCCACATAGTACATGCAACTAGTACATAAAACTAGTAAATACACCTAAAAACTACTCCATACAACTGGTATTTATATAAAAATAGAACATTTAACTAGTACATACAACTGGTATATACATACAACTAGTACATAAAATTAATAGGTACAACTAGTTCATACAATTAGTAACTAGTACATACAACTAGTACATGAGCCAAGGATTCACAGAAGATCAAGATAAAGAAAAAGACAAAGACTCCCAGGATCACTGATGAAGGGTGGAATTCCCAGAAACGGCTCTCTGACCCAGTGGAGAAGAAGATGAAAGAAGGGAAAAGAAGGAAGAAAAGACTACTGTATCTTCATTTAAAGCTCTCTTTAGGTTTAGTTCCCCTATAGGCTCTTTTTACAGAATAGGCATATAGCATGTAGGAAAATGGTATCTTAGATTTTTCATGCGACTAGTACAAATAACTAGTACATACAACTAGTACATACAACTAATTCATAAAACTAGTATATAGCTAGTACAAAGAACTAGTGCATACATCTTGTACATACAACTGGCTCATATCTAGTATATACAGCTAATACATACAACCAGGGCATACAATTAGTACACACAAATAGTACATACAGCTAGTACATATAACTAGTACATATAAACAGAAAATGCAACTAGTTCATAAAACCAGTTCATAAAACTTGTACATGCAACAAGTATCTGGTACATACAACTAGAACCAACCTAGTACATAATATAAGTAGTACAAGAATCAACAACTGGTACATACACATAGTATATACAACTAGTACTTACAACTAGTACACACAACTAGAAACAAGTAACTAGTTCACACCTAGTATATACAATTAGTACATAGAACTAGTTCAAACAATTAGAACTTGCAACTACACATACATCTAGTACATACACCTAGTACTTTAATCTAGTTCATATAACAAATACATAACTAGTGCATACAATTAGTACATAGAACTAGTTAAAACAATTAGAACATTCAACTACTAAATACACCTAGTATATACAATTTGTACATACAAATAGCACAAACAACTAGTACATACAACTAGACTATACAACTATTAACTAGTACATACAACTAGTACATTCAAATGGAACATACGAATCGTACTTGCACCTAATAAATACAACTAATACCTACAACTGGTTCATATAACTGGAACTAGTACATAAAACTAGTACATACAACTACTACTAACAACTAGTAACGAGTACATACAGCTAGTACATTGAACTAGTATGCACAACATGTACATGCAACTAGTACATGCAACTTGTACATACAATTAGTAGATAAAATTAGTACATATAACTAGTACAAACAAGTAGTGACGAAAACATACAACTAGTACTTTGAACTACACACACCCAACTTGAACATAAAACTAGTAAATAGTACAATCAGCTAGGACATACAACTGGTACATGAAACTAGAACATGCAACTGGTATATACAACTCGGTCATATAACTACTTTATTTAACAAGTACATACAAGTAGTTTCTAGTACATATATCTATATAGTGCCTACCTAGTACCTAGTTTAACTAGTACTAGAACCTCAACTAGTACATACAACTAGTGCATACAATTAGTACACACAAAAGTACATACAGCTAGTAAATATGACAAGTACATACTACTAGTACACAAAACTAGTACATATAACTGGTAGATATAACTAGTACATATAAACAGTACATACAACTAGTTCATAAAACTAATTCATACAACTAGTACATGCAACAAGTATCTAGTACATACAAATAGAACCTACCTAGTACATAGTATAACTAGTACAAGAACCAATAACTGGTGCATACACATAGTACATACAACTAGTACATACAACTAGAAACTAGTTAATACTACTAGTTCATAGAACGAGTACTTAATACTCTGTAGGTCATACAACTTGATTATACATCTAGTACATAGCTAATATAAACAACTAGTATATACATACAACTATTACATACAACTTGTACATAACTAGTACATACAAATAGTACATACAACTAGGATATACCAAATAGTACACACACCTAGCACATGCAATTAGTACATACAACTAGTACATTCAACTAGTCCATACAACTAGAACAAACAACTAGGACATATAACTAGAACATACAGCTAGTTCATAAAACTAGTTTATAGCTAGTTCAAAGAACTAGTGTATACATTTTCTATATGCAACTGTTTCATATCTAGTTCATACAACTAGTACATACAACTGGTACATAGAATTAGTACATACAACCAATTACTACAGCTAGTACATACATTTAGTACATACACCCAGTACATGCATATGTAACGAGTACATATAAGTAGTACATACAACTAGTAAGTACAACTAGTGTATACAACTAGTATATACATACAACTAGTACACAGGACTTGTGTATACAATTAGTACATGCAACTACTACATACAACTAATACAAACAACTATTGTCTAAAACTATTAAATATAGCTACTTCTAGTGCGTACAACTAGTACTTTCAACTAGTACATACAACCAGTACACACACCTACTACATTAAACTAATACATAAAAATATAACTAGTTCAAATAAATAGTGCATCCACATAGTCCATTCAACTAGTACATAAAACTAGTAAATACAACTAGAAACTAGTACATACATCTAGTATATATATAAAATTAGTACATTTGACTAGTACATACCACTGGTATATACATACAACTGGTACATTGAATTAATAGGTACAACTAGTTCATACAACTAGTAACTAGTAAATATAACTAGTACATACAAATAGAACATACAACCAGTATATATAACTAGTACATAAAACAATTATACACTACTTATACCTTCAACTAGTACAAATAACTGCTACATTTGACTAGTACATACAAATAGTATTGAGTACATACAACTAGTACATACAACTAGTGCATACAATTAGTACACACAAATAGTACATAATGCTAGTAAATATAACTATGTACATACTACTAGTACATAAAACTAGTACATATAACTGGAACTAGTACATAAAACTAGTACATACAACTACTACTAAAAACTAGTAACGAGTACATACAACTAGTTCATTGAACTAGTACGCACAACATGAACATGCAACTAGTATATGCAACTTGTACATCCAATTAGTAGATAAAATTAGTACACATAACTGGTACATACAAATAGTAACGAAAACATACAACTAGTACTTTGAACTACTACAAACAACTTGTACATAAAACAAGTAAATAGTACAATCAGCTAGGACATACAACTGGTACATACAACTAGGACATACAACTGATATATACAACTAGGTCATATACCTACTTTATATAAGAAGTACATACAAGTAGTTTCTAGTACATATAACTATATACACAAGAAAAGTTACGTACGTATACGGACCCTCTGTTTACAGAAAATGTCCCGTCTTTTCAAAGAAGACGGCCAGAGGACAATCCGTTTTCTCGGAAAAGACGATATCGTCTTTTACCGTGTGTCGCTTTCCCAGAAACAGTACGGAAACGGTAAGTAGACGGCATCGTGTACAAACCCGTCTATTAAACGTATATGTCTTGTATGTTTGCCGTCGTATTCAACTATAAATAGTGTTTATAATGATTTTTAATGCTTCCTACAGGCCTGTAATCATGCTTATTTTGTATTCTCCCGTCTTCGCGTACACGTATATATATATACATGTAGAGAATTAACAAGTTGTGATAACGAAAATTGAATAAATTGTAAATACAAAATTAAATCAAAAAGCTGAATTAAATAAACTTCTAAATATTAATATGTTTGTAATGAAATGGATAATATAAAAGAGGTTAACAGCTAGTACAGTACTACCTATATATGTACTGAGTTCAAAAATGCAAACCTATTTCTATGTCCTTTGTTAATGCTATTAGTAGCACTCCCCAAGAAGTTCGTCCATAGAACTATCACTGTTATCTTCAATGCCATCATCTTGCTCCGTAACAGCAGTAATGTTTACTGAAGGAGATGGCACGACTTCTGAAACTGGTAGACTTTCTCTTTGAATTTCCAATTCTTCATCCCCATTTTGCCAAGTCCTACTAATAGCCCAATCAGGTGTACCCCTAGGTGGCTCTGAAGGATTGGTAGGTCCTGGGACACGTTTCACCAGACCATTTCCTCTGCTCTTGGGCAGTTTTTCCAGCCTTCTATCTAACTTCTTGATAAAGGCTTGAAAGACTATAATAATAGAAAATGGAAATTACACTTTTGCTTTAAAAATACAGTTTAATTTAGATACCTACCTTCTGATCTCCAACAAGGCGAGGAAACTGTAAAAGTTACTTCATTTCTGTCATCATAGTCCGACTCTTCCTGAGACATACATTTTATAGGTAGCTTTTTCCAAGCATTACTTTCAACACTTCCTTTTAATACAGTACTCCTCCTCTGGAACAACTATTAAGGAATGGATATATATCACAGATATGGATAAATTTATCCAAGACTAGATGATGAATTGGTAACATATATATATACCCTTTTTTGCCTGTTGTAAACTTTGGTGACTGCCTTGTTTTTTCTGAAATATCTTTCCTGCTGTCCCTTTCATCTAGTACAAGTCTCCTTCTAGACTCGTAATACCTATAAACAGCACCTTTATATTGAAATTATGAAAAGAGTATTTAATGACTTTGTGATTGAATTCAAGTCCAACTTATGTGTTACTGTATATAGTACATAGTGTACCGAAGCATAATACATACCATATATATATTATGTGTACACATTCAATAATCATGTATATATTATACTATCAATTATTTAAGCATTTATATGAATCTATATACCTACTAACTGCATCAGTAGATACAACATGAGCCATGTTCTCATACTGAGCTAGCTCGGAGGAGAGTACTATCTAGTAGACATTCAATTAAATACTTTTAAAACAATTGGTGTAACAGCTAGCCGAGCATCAGTAGATACAACCTGAGCCATGTTCTCATACTTAGCTAGCTCGGAGGAGAGTACTATCTAGTAGACATTCAATTAAAAACTTTTAAAACAATTGGTGTAATTGCTAGCCGAGCATCAGTAGATACAACATGAGCCATGTTCTCATACTGAGCTAGCTCAGAGGAGAGTACTATCTAGTAGACATTCAATTAAAAACTTTTAAAACAATTGGTGTCATTGCTAGCCGAGCATCAGTAGATACAACATGAGCCATGTTCTCATACTGAGCTAGCTCGGAGGAGAGTACTATCTAGTAGACATTTAATTAAAAACTTTTAAAACAATTGGGTTCTCATACTGAGCTAGCTCGGAGGAGAGTACTATCTAGTAGACATTCAATTAAAACTTTTAAAACAATTGGTGTAACTGCTAGCCGAGCATCAGTAGACACAAGATGAGCCATGTTCTCATACTGAGCTAGCTCGGAGGAGAGTACTATCTAGTAGACATTCAATTAAAAATTTTAAAACAATTGGTGTAACTGCTAGCCGAGCATCAATAGACACAACATGAGCCATGTTCTCATACTGAGCTAGCTCGGAGGAGGGTACTATCTAGTGGACATTCAATTAAAAACTTTTAAAACAATTGGTGTAATTGCTAGCCGAGCATCAGTAGACACAACATGAGCCATGTTCTCATACTGAGCTAGCTCGGAGGAGAGTACTATCTAGTAGACATTCAATTAAAAACTTTTAAAACAATTGGTGTAATTGCTAGCCGAGCATCAGTAGATACAACATGAGCCATGTTCTCATACTGAGCTAGCTCGGAGGAGAGTACTATCTAGTAGACATTCAATTAAAAACTTTTAAAACAATTGGTGTAACTGCTAGCCGAGCATCAGTACATACAACATGAGCCATGTTCTCATACTTAGCTAGCTCAGAGGAGAATATTATCTACATAGTAGACATTCATTGACAATTAATTGTAATTACTTTGCTATATATAAATTCTAAATGCCTGCCACTAACCCTAATTTTCCATTAAATAGGTTTGGAGCATTTGAGTGCAAGTGCTTTATTTCACCCTGTTTATGACAGGCAGGAGGAAGTATAATAAATCAAACTGTTGTACATATATCAAACCAGTTGATTTAATATAATTTTTATTTCAATTAGTGTAGTTATATATATACAAATTTACTTACAGAGAGCTCCTTAGGAATAAGTGTTTTTCCTTTATTGTGGTTTTCCTGCATAGCAGTTAAAATATTGGTCTTATCCTCCAGAGCTTGAAACCTTTCTGAAAGCATCTTCTGCTGCTCAACCACCTTCTCTAAAGAAGTTAAAACCTGTTGTTGAAATGGTTGTCTGCTCCCTGCCTGAATACTTTGCAGCTCATGATGTTGATTTTGAGGTGTTGTGGGGCGATTGAACCCTGATTGTCTACCGATTGTGGGTCTCGTAGTTGACCTAGGAGTACTAGTAGAAGAATAAAATCCGTTTAAGCGACGACCAGAACTTGTCATGTTTGCCTATGAAGTCGTTGTCTTTGGCAGCTGCTCCCAAATGCGACGTGATTGATGACGTCGTAGTGGTGAAATAATGCTCAAATATCTTGACGTAATTTATTATAATATCATCGAGAAGCCATTATATGTAAGGCGACAGCTGAACGATTCCTTTAATTGAAAAGATTATCGAAAAGATGAGGTTTTCCCGCGAGAATACATTAGAAGAGAAGAAGCAAAGAAGAAAGAAGCAGCGTGAAAGAAATCGTCAAAAGGAAAGAGCATGTCGTAAGCTTTTTGTCACCGATCAATCGCCAAAACGAGAACCAGCGCCCCCCCGTTGCTCTACCCCACTTTCCGAGAATTCGATTGTAGTCAATCTTTCTGAACTTGACAACGCTGCTAAATCAAATACAGTAAGTTTTACAAACTGGCCATGGAGTGTTTCTCCTGAAGTTTCCGCGAATGAATCCTATGTTCAGCAGAAGACTTTAGAGTGGTGTGATGAATTGGATAATGCTAGGGATAAGATGAAAAATGACCTAACCAGGCTTAAGAATCAGGCTGAGTCAGCTCTTAAAGAAGTAAAAGAAAAAATGCTGGAGCTCAGAAAGAACTGTAAAGTGATTGAGGACATGCAAGAGGATGCTATTGCAACTGAGGAGGATTTGGGCACTCAGACTGCATTTTCTCAAAGGAATTGCAAGTATTTTAGCATTGCACAACCGACAGAAAGTCTGAAATTCACTGAGTCTCTAGAGACTAATATGTGGGGCATGGAAAAGCATGATGTTATAAAACATGTAAGGAAACTAGAACAAAGGGAAAGAGAGGCTCTGGTATTTGCTAAAACAATTTCATTGAAGGCTGAAACATTGGAGATGGAGTTAAAAGTCAGAGGTCAGAAGCAGAAAGACAATTGCAGAAGTTAGGCAATTTTGGAGAGATAAAGTTTATTCCAAACACACCAGAGGCGGAATGATGCTAATGAACTCTCTACATAAGACTATACACCAATTTGACTCATACTTGGAGGACAATTAGCTATTAATATCTTATTGATATTATAATCAGTAAAAGTCTTGTTATATAATACAATTATTATAATTATGAAAAAAACAGCTGTGGTCTGGTGGTAATTAAGATGAATGTGAGGGGAAACATGAAATTAAAAAGAAAAGGACTATAATAAACTGTCCATATTATTCTATATAATATATATATGCATTGTATGCAATACTATTTATAAAACTGAGAAGTTAAATGGCATAGGATTCACAACAATAACTTCATCTTCAGGATAAGGTGGAATAGTGATGGTTAGTTTTGCATATGCACATCTTGCTATTATCCTTTGTAGAGGAATGTATTGGTGGTTAGACAGAGCAGGGTCATACACATTCTCTACAACTATGCATGGAGATCCAAAATAGTTTGGTTGAGGGTAGAATTTATACCACCAAATTTCAAGAGCTATGTGGTCCAATGCTAGCTCTTCTCTAGATTCATTGGTGAAGAGTATCTTATGTTTCAGTATGTTCCTGACCTCACCTATCCTTTCAGAATTGTCTCCAAGAGGCCACTTTGCTGTAACTATCTGTCCTTTCTTTATCTTCTCCCCTGCATAAACCATATTCTTCGATGTCTCTGCATATGCACTTGAGGTATTAATAAGGGCAGTCTGGCCATACAGAGATTTGTACATGGTAGATAGCCCAGTCTGCTCATCCAGCCTAAGTACTGATGTGGTACTGTGTTTCAGTTGCATCAAATAAATTTCATGTTCTTGCAAGGCATACTCTAATTGTTGACTGGGTGAAAGATAATTTTGAAGAGTTTCAATTCTATGTAAATGACTTACTGAGATCACAGTAGAACAGTCATCAATGAAGACATCATTAACATATGACTTCAAATGGTCATAACCTGGTGGTACAGACATTGTACGAATAAATTGTCCTTTCAAAAATTTTTTGGCTAGTTGTTTTTCAAAGCTTTTGCGATTTGTCGAATAAGCAGCAATTGTTCCATTATACCTTTCAAAGGGAAAACACCAATAGCCATAGAGAGGGCCATAATCAAGTACACATGATGTTAGATGGAGATGTAAATGCATGTTCATTGTGCATGACTGTTTTCCAAAATAATTTTGCACGCCTTCACAAAATGCTTGCAGTCTCAACCCTGCCTCTTCATTCATATCTTTCTTGATAGCTCTTCGGCACAACAAGCAACAAGCATGAACAAAGTTCATCCAAATATCATAAAGTTCTGGTGTAATAGCATCTTTCAGGACTATTGGACTGTATATTATTGTCCAGTTCCTCCATTGATCAGCAGTAAAACCACTGTAATTGGAATCAATTTTCATTGGTAAACGGCCAATCTTCACAGGAGTAACAAATGCTTTAGAAACATTTTTTACTATACCCATATTAATCAAGTTGTTTTCCAAGAGTAGCTTCATGAAGTACTTGGCAGAACCCTCAAATAGGTTGTGCATAGGATCAATAACATGATATCGGATGATATCAAAATATGGTAGGTCAAGCAGCTGACAAAACCTTAGGCCATGTTCCACTTCAAAGGCTCTCTGCCTAGAATTGTTAGGTAACTCTTTGTATTTATAAGCAAGTTCCCTATGAAGAGAAGAATCACGTTTAGGCCAAATGCTAATGTCAAATCCTGAAAAATCTGGCTTTTCTCCAAAATGATTTACCTTAAATGATTTTAGGCATTTTGAACATCCTAAAGTAGCTGAATGTCCTGGAAGAGCAAGAACTTTCCGAGTCGCGGGAATGTCACAAGCAATTAGATTTATTACTGCATGTAACTTCAAGGACACACTGCCAACTTCAATTTCATAACCTTCATATAATGTTATTAGTTCTGATGCCAATGGTTGTAAAAAGGAATTAAGATTTAAAGGTGGCTCCTTGGGACCTGGAATTATTCCTATAAGTATAGCATTTTCCTCTTTAAATCTGAGGGCCCTGGGTAGATTTAAAATCGACAGGTATATTGCACCAACAGAATACTGTGTGTGTTTAAATGGTTGGAACCAGTCTACATTTAAGGCTAAGTACAACCAAAAGGCATCATCATCATCTAAAGTACTGGAAAATTCTTTCCAAACCAGTCCATCATGTATATCACATAACAAATTGGCATCATCATTTTTCCTTTGCTTCCAAGAGAAGCATAATTCTAGCATACAAGGCCTTGAAAGCATAGCCTCTAATGATGAACATAGTGAAATGTATGGAAATGTCAATTTAGGATAAGCTTCCTTCAAAGAATAGGCTATTACCACATATGCCTCTCCGTGAAGCCTGTGAATGTGCAGGAGCCTCCTGATGAATACACTGATTTAATTGTGGGTTACGGCTATCAGTGTCATATACAGAGTAACATTTGTCACACACAGTAAATAATTTTGGTTGCAATTCTTCTTTTTGCTTAAGAAATTTGTAGCCATTTGCCAAAGAAGTTGGAAAAGCAGCAGAAAACTGTGAAAATATTTCGGAAGAAACAGCTGCTTCCATTTTGGCAAACAAAGACTTTAAACTTTTTAACAAGGATGTCATTGCATTGTCTCCAATATTATTCAGCACAGACCAGAGCAGCAGGATGTGCATGAATTCAGACAAGTGTGGAATCCTCTCATCTGACCTTAAGTCACCAATTTCTTCACTTTCTTCATCAGAGTCAAAGTCTTCCAAATTGATATCACATTGAGAACTCTACAACAATACAAATGAGTACATAATTATCTATCTATCTATCTATCTAACTATATATATATGTGATTGTGCATATGATTATGTTCATATTAGTAAAAACAAGGTGCGGTGTGAACATTGCAGGAAGGCTACTCATTAATGCATAAATCATATACCGTGGGAAGATCATGCTGATACAGAAAGTAGTTTAAGGGCTGAATTATGGCAGTGCAATTAAGGTTTTAGTGAATTGGATTATAGAGATAGTCAATGGGTACCTAGTATAAAATTCATTTAGGTGAAGTGGGTTGAATAGTAAAAACACTAAAAAATATGCATATATAAATTATGTCTAAAGAAAGTCCACAACACATGCAAAGTGGGAACTATATAATTATGATAAGCACTCCTGCACAGGTCCTTGTTACATACCTCTGTGGATGTGTCTGAAAATTTTTTTATTTCTTCAGGATGATCAGCTTCAGTATATTCAAAATTGTTCAATAATTCTGATTCTTCAAAGTCATTCTGTATGGTTATCTCACCAGTCTCCATTAATTGATAGTGAAGGCAAGCTGATAAAGCTTCGCTTGAACTACCTCGCCTTGAAACGGTATCATTGACTTGTGACTCGTGCATTTCGCTGCTTGAAGATGAAGAACACAATAGTGTATCTGCTAGATGATCGCTCATGATTCTCACAAACGCGCAACCGTATCGACAGCTAGAGTGAATGACTTCAAATCCTATCATAATATCATTATTACACAATGAAGTGATATAATAATTATATAAACCCATGCATATTAATGATTTCAGTAAAGGGGCGGGCGAAATACGGTATCCGTTCTCTTTTTGATTAAATACGGCACCGTCATTCTCCCGTATATTTCTTTTCCCGTTTTCGTCACGTCCAATTTCAATAACACGGATTCTGTGGTCTACCGTCTTTCCTTATGTAATTTCTTGTGATAGTACCTACCTAGTACCTAGTTTAACTAGTACTAGAACCTTCAACTAGTGCATACAATTTGTACTCACAAATAGTACATACAGCTAGTAAATATAACTATTACATACTAATAGTACATAAAACTAGTACATATAACTGGTATATATAACAAGTACATATAAACAGTACATACAACTAGTTCATTATACTAGTTCATACAACTAGTACATGCAACAAGTATCTAGTACATAGAACCTACCTAGTACATAGTATAAGTAGTACAAGAATCAACAACTGGTACATACACATAGTACTTACAACTAGTACATACAACTAGAAACTAGTTAATACTACTAGTTCATAGAACGAGTACATAATACTATAGAGAACACACAACTTGACTATACATCTAGTACATAGCTAATATTAACAACTAGTATATACATATAACTATTACGTACAACTGGTACATAACTAGTACATACAAATGGACAAACAATTAGTACACAGAACTCTAACATACAGCTTTTACATACAGTGTATGTACTAGTTGAATGTATAAGTAGTGTGTTATTGTTGTATGTACTAGTTATATGTACTATATAGTTTTATGAACAAGTTGTACGTACTAGTTGTATGTACCAGTTCTATGTATATACCAGTTGTATGTACTAGTTAAATGTACTAATTTTATATATATGCTAGTTGTATGTACTAGTTTTTTGTTGTATTTACTAGTTTTATGTACTAGTTGTATGTATTATGTGGATGCACTATTTATTTGAACTCGTTATATATTTATGTATTAGTCAAATGTGGTAGGTGTGTGTACTAGTTATATATACTATTTTAAAGTACTAGTTTTATGTACTAGTTGAATGTACTAGAACTAGCTATATTTAATAGTTTTAGGTACTAGTTGTATGTATTAGTTGTATATAGTGGCTGTATGTTCTAATTGTATGTACACGTCTGTGTACTAGTTTTATGTACTAGTTGTACGTACAAGTTGTATGTACTAGTTGTATTTACTATTTGTTTGTTCTATTTATATGCGTGTGTACTAGTTATATGTACTAGTTGTAGCGGTAGCTGTATATACTAGTTGTATTTACTATTTACATTTACTCAGTATACGTGTATGTGCTTGTTATATGTAGTAGGTTTATGTACTAGTTATATGTCTTACTTGTATGTACTAGTTGCATGCACTAGTTGTATGTATCAGTTGTATGTATCAGTTGTATATATCAGTCGCAGTACTAATTATATTTAGTAGGTACTAATTTTATGAACTAGCTGTGCCTACAAATTTTATGTACTACCTGGATATACTAGTTTTATGTACTAGTTGTAGGTATATACCAGTTGTATGTACTAGTTTCTAGTTGTATGTACTATGTGTATGTACAATTCATATATACTAATTATATGTTTATGTATTAGTTATATGTAGTAGGTGTGTGTACTTGTTATATGTAGTAGGTGTGTGTATTTGTTTTATGTACTAGTTGAAAGTACTAGTTGTATGTGGTAATTGTATGTCCACATTCTGTGTACTAGTTGTATGTTTATACTAGTTGTATATACCAGTTGTATGTACTAGTTTTTTGAACTAGTTGTAGGTTCAAGTCCTAGTTATATTAGGTACTAGGGAGGTGTTATTTGTATGTACTAGATACTAATTGTATGTACTAGTTGTATGTACCAGTTGTGTGTAATTGTACTAGTTGTAAGTTCTCTTTATAAGTACTAGGTATATGTTCTACTTGTATGAACTAGCTGTATGTGGTAGTTGTATGTACTAATTGTATGTAGTTGTATTTACTAATACTAGTTATATTTACTAGTTGTAGGTGCTAGTTTTATGAACAAGTTGTTGGTGGTAGTTGTATGTACTAAATGTATGCACTAGTTGGATGTACTAGTTGTATGTACTAGTTGTATGTACTAGATATGAACCAATTGTATGTACAAGATGAGTACACTAGTTGTTTTTATTAGTTGTATACTAGTTTTATGAAGTAGTTGTATGTACTAGTTGCATGTACTAGTTGTATGTCATAGTCACATGTTCTAGATATATGTACTAATTACTAGTTGTGTGAAATAGTTGTACCTACTAATTTTATGTACTAGTAGTATGTACTCCTTTTATGTATATACTAGTTTTGTACTAGTTAAATGTACTAGTGTTATAGATACACTAGTTCTATGGACTAGTTTCTAGTTGTTTCTAGTATAAGTACCAGTTATATGTATGTAGAAGTTATATGTTTGTGAACTAGTTATATATACTAGTTGAATGCGCTAGCTGTAAGTACTAGTTGTATGTACTATTTATAATTACAAGGTATATGTGTATTTACTAGTTATATGTTGTTGGTGTATTTACTAATTATATATCCTAGTTGTTGGTCCTAGTTGTATGTACTAGTTGAATATACTAGTTCTATGTACTAGTTACTAGTTGTATGAACTAGTTTTACATACTAATTGTAAATACTAGTTGTATGAACTACTTGTATGTACTAGTTTTATGAACTAGTTGTATGTACTGGTTATATGTACTAGTTAATAGTTGTGTGAACTAGTAGTACGACCTTATTGTAAATACTAGTTGTATGAACCAGTTGTTTGCATATAATAGTTGTATGAATTAGTTAATTGTACTAGTTTTATATATATATTAGTTGTATGTACTAGTTTCTATTTGCATTTACTAGTTTTATGTTCTAGTTATATATACTATATGGATGCACTATTCATATGTACTGGTTACATATTTATGTACTAATATACGTCGATATAATACGAGTTCATACGCAACTATTGTAACACTTAATTTATAGGTCAAATACATGGTTTTTGCAAATGGCGGCCGTCAGGAAGCTGAAGCTTTTCTATCATGTTCATGACACTTAAGCTTCCAAAATCATTTGGAATACCAGTAGATAGCCATATTGAAGCCCAACGAAGTCGCCAAGTACTTTCAATTAGAAGACTAATGAAAAATGCAAGTAAGTTTGGTCAATATCTATGAATCCTCGTTTGATTGAAGTAAATACTGTAATACTCCGTCTGTATAGGCCTATGTCAGTCTAGAAAGACGTTCTAATGTCTACGATCTGTGTAACATCTGTCAATACTAAGTTGTTATTGTAATTGAAGTTCTACCTGTGCAGCCCGTAGGTCTGATTTTGTACAAATTTTCAACAGATACGTTCTATGTGTTTGCAAATTTGTACGTTCTAAATCTGTCTAAAGTTGTTAGAGTGTAACTTGACATAGGCCTTCTAAGTCTGTCTAAAGTTGTTCGAGTGTAACTTGACAGAGGCGTTCTAAGTCGGTCTAAAGTTTTTCGAGTGTAGCTTAGCAGAGGGGTTCTAAGTCTGTCTAAAGTTGTTCGAGTGTATAGCTTAGCAGAGGGGTTCTAAGTGTGTCTAAAGTTGTACGATTGTAGCTTGACAGAGGCGTTCTAAGTCTGTCTAAAGTTGTTTGAGTGTAACTTGACTGAGGCGTTTTAAGTCTGCGCATGTGGGACATGTCCGCATTTCCGGAAAATCAAGTAGAAGAATATTTAACTAACACTTTTTTAATTGTCTTTTATTTTAATGTAGAATTATTTTATATTTAAACGAATTGTATAGAATTGAAGCGCTATGCACGCTTAATACGTTAGTAAAATCAGCGCTTGGATTGCATGCTTAACGGCTGAGATAATCGGCCGTAAGTGATAGTTACTTAATTACCGAAAATGCCGTATTAGACATTGGAAATTACAAAAATAGAGTAAATAGTGACACCATTCAATGCGCAATAATAATATTAAACGATTGTGTGTATACTCCTTTTAAATTCCTTTTAGTTTTCGAGTAATAAGTGAAAATGTATTTTCTTACCTTTCTCTCAGGTCTTCAACACTTCAGATCTCAGCGAAACAAGAGAATATTGCAGGAGTACACATGGAACTCTTAGGCTGTTACCTTTTGAAGAGAATGAAATCAAAAAATCCTTTAATAAAGAATCCTCCATTGTCTAATAGTCATTTTCTTGTAAATTTCGTCTCTTTCGTTCGAGTCGAGACATTATCACGTGACAGTCAGCCTAATATTGCAAACAAAATTTTGACGTCATTCAATCGTCATATATGACGTAGCATCGTTAATGCTTAACTTGCACCTAAAATATTCGTAAATATTATTGCATAACAAAACGTGTCATTCTTTCCGAAGTGTTTTTCACGTAAGGCTTCTTTCTTCAGATCGTTTTTGTCTTAAGAGGTAAGTGGAATCAGTTAGAGTAACAATATCATCAATATGCTACTTCTGTATGCAACCTTTACGTGTACTAGTCTACGTGATTCACGGGAAGAATCAATGGCAATCATCGTGGTTTTTATTTCTTCCTTGCTTTGATATAGGCTTACATTGTTAGCCCTCTATCACGCTCACAGTTTTAGCGGATCTCCAATAATACACGGAAGAAGCATCCATTTGCAAAAATGACGTCACCAATCGATTCAGTTTCGCATGACGATTCCATTTCAAGTGTCGGCGGGCGCTTATCTCGATCTCTTTTACGGCTTATACGGGCGCTTATTAATGTTTGTTTTCATGGCGTTTGCGCTGAATTCTGTCAAGTGCTGAGTGTCTGTCAAGTCAAGTTTCTCTCGTAAGTTGTAGTCTGCATTCTTATAACGCCCTCTATCAACTCGCTCCCTCACTCTTCTTGGGCATAAGTCATATAATAATAATGTGTTGTTTCAGTGTTTCATATATTTCTTTCACTTTATATAATAACTGTTACCATCCCGTGAGCTGTTAAGCTTGAATTACGGGTAATTTGGGATTCCGCGATTTGCATAATACCTGTCAGTTCGCTATCTCCAAATATGTGCTTTGATTTAAAATATTTGCCCTATCTTTCACCATACATAAGTATACCGGAATGTGAGGTACATTTAGTACAACAGCTCCCTCAAATGGACAGATGTGATGCTGAAACTAAGTCTCAGCATTCACAGACATCCATGAAACTTATCCTATGAGTTTTGCAAATTTTGATGATTTAAAATATTTGCCCTATCTTTCACCATACATAAGTATACCGGAATGTGAGGTACATTTAGTGCAACAGCTCCGTCAAATGGACAGATGTGATGCTGAAACTTAGTCTCAGCATTCACAGACATCCATGAAACATGTCCTATGAGTTTTGCAAATTTTGATGATTTAAAATATTTGCCCTATCTTTCACCATACATTAAGTATACCAGAATGTGAGGTACATTTAGTGCAACAACTCTGTCAAATGATCAGATGTGCACCTAGGAATGATGAGTATTACCTTTGTTTCTTTCTATACAGATTAAAAATGAAAGAGAAAATGAAAGAGAAGAGACTTTAACTCATTTTTTAGTCTATTTTTGTAAAAAATATAATAATTATTTATTTTGCAATTGTGACTAATTTTAGTACATATTTGATTATGACGTAATCGTTCTTGCGCAATCTTGTATATTTGTATATGTAAATATTACGCAATAATCGTAGCATTGTGAATAAACGCTTAAGAATGTATAAGCTTTTGAGTCGATCGAACTTCCAAGATTTTCGCATTTTTAATTCCATTCATATCGCTAATTAAAATTCATACGTAAAATTAAGGCGGTTCATTTGAGCGCGGTACTTATTGCAAAAATGTCCTTAATGGAAGTTGGAGAAGTCGCTTTTGGCCCACTAGATGATTTGATTCACTGGATGCAGTCCAAGCACTTGCTTGCAAGTTGTAGGGACTGCTCCAGCTGCAATACTGCTATGGTAGTCAGCAGCAGAAATGATGTTTCAGATGGTTACAGGTACAAAAATATTTTCTTCAAGACAATGTAATATTTTATTCAAAATACAAATAATTAACAAAAAAGAATACAAATAATTAACAAATTAATTATAATATAACTTAGATGGAGGTGTCCCATGTGCAACAAAGGATGTTCGATTAGGGAAGGGAGCTTCTTTTCGAAATCGAAGTTGACCCTCAAGAAATGGTTGCTGTTAATTCACCACTGGTCATGTGAGCACATGGTGACTGTAACCGCGGAGTCCCTTGAAGTGACGGAGAGCACTGCTTGTGCAGTTTACCAGTGGCTGCGTGAAGTGTGCTCAACCAAGCTACTATCAACATCCATCCTATTGGGTGGACCAGGGAAGACGGTACAAATTGATGAAAGTCTCTTTAACCATAAGCCTAAAGTAAGAGAATGTTGTACATCATTCAATGGAAAATAGTCACATATTAATGCAAAAATTAATTAATATACAGTATCATCGAGGAAGAGCAACCAGGCAAGAGAGGTGGGTGTTCGGAATGTGTGACACCTCAGTGGAGCCAGCCCTTGGATACATGGAGCTGGTCCCTGACAGGACTGCATCAACCCTCTTGCCAATTATACAGGCCCACGTCAGACCAGGAACAGATATCCAGTCTGATCAATGGAGGGCTTACAATAGTGTGGCTCAGCTGCCAAATGTAGCTAGTCATAGCACAGTCAACCACAGCTTAAACTTTGTTGACCCTACAACAGGGGTCCATACTCAAAATATAGAGTCATATTGGAACAGGGTCAAAAGAAAGTTTAAAGCTATGAAGGGGGTTTCTGAATTGCAGTTACCCTCCTATTTAGATGAGTTTTTGTGGCGGGAAAGGCATGGGAATACAAAAAGGGAGGCATTCACCAACATAATCAGAGACATTGCCAACCAGTACCCTCTACCCTGACTTTTTATTGCATGCGTTTTTATTTAGTTTTTTTGCATGCGTTTTTATTTAGTTTTTTTTCTTTCCATGTAACTTTGTATATCCCATTGCACTGATCAGCAAGCTTGTGGATGCAGTCCAAGATGAATGAGATCTGCAATAATCCCAATAATATACGGAAGGACTGCAATCGGGTGATCCCAGCCTTTCACCACTGCTCATCAGTCATGATGGCTTCACATTTACACTAAATTAACCACTCATGTGTAAAAACAAACTGTAAATAGCCCACACGTACGCATTTCTGAAAACATCATTGCTTAGAAATGTGAATATGGGACTAGTTTATGAAATTAGGTAATAATAGGTAAAAACCGAATAAAACGGATACGATAATATGGTAACTCACACTTGTCAAATTTTGTTTCGAGCTCGTCCAAAAGGCGAATCCGGTAGGCTTCATTGAGTGATCAAGGGAGGGAGGTTACACTTGTTCATGGAGACAACCAATAACCATAGCCCTATGCCCAAGAAGAGTGAGGGAGCGAGTTGATAGAGGGCGTTATAAGAATGCAGACTACAACTTACGAGAGAAACTTGACTTGACAGACACTCAGCACTTGACAGAATTCAGCGCAAACGCCATGAAAACAAACATTAATAAGCGCCCGTATAAGCCGTAAAAGAGATCGAGATAAGCGCCCGCCGACACTTGAAATGGAATCGTCATGCGAAACTGAATCGATTGGTGACGTCATTTTTGCAAATGGATGCTTCTTCCGTGTATTATTGGAGATCCGTTTTAGCTAATATTTCCTTTTATCCACCGGGTTTTTAGATGCCATTTGTCAACAATTCGGGAAGATCTTTCAACTGTGGCTTTTGCCGCACTTTGGTGTATGAATGTATGCCTAAAAGGCGTGCCGAGACATCCGAGGAAACTATTTCTGAGGAGAAGAGTAAAAAGAAGACTAAGAAGGTTGAGTATAACACTAGAGAATGTTTCCAAAGCTTATTTGTGGGACCACAATTTGTGATTGGCCCTAATTATTTTGAGAAAAAAAGTCTTAAATCCATTAGCTTATTTGAATCTCATTGTAAAATGATAGAAAAAGCTTTTGCCAAAGGTTTTCCTTTTTCATCTTTAAAGGTAGCCTATGTAAAAGCCTTTTCTTCTTTAAATTGGGCTGCATTGTCCTCACCTGAAAAAGAAAAACATTCTTTGTCAAACTGTGTAGCTTGTGCTACACAGTTTGCAGAAATTCAAAAAACTTTCCCACTGAAGCCTTTTTTTAATATCTCAGTGCCTGAATATGAGAAAGAAAATGCTTCAAAGAGAAGTTCAACATTGAAAACATTTAATGGGAAGAAGCAGACTTGTAATAAACCCCTGAATGAATCTAGAAATAAGTGTTATAGTGAGGGTGATGTTAATAAATTAGTTACAGAAGCCCAAAAGAAGCTAATCTCAGAGTTTAAGGACATACTTGATTCTAGTACCCTTCCAGCTATTTATTCAAATAATATTAGTTTAAGCAAGGCTGATAGCTTTCGCAAAGAACAATACTTTGAGCCACCCTGTGATGACAAAGCCCCGAAAAAGAAACGGTATCCACTGAGACCACATGAATGCAGCAAATTTCCAGAACTTTGTGAATGCTTAAAAACATGGGACCCTAATACAAAGTTTATAGCTAGTGATATAGCTAAATTGTTTGATGTCAGTGCTACTGATGGCAGTAATAAAATTAGGTTACTTGCTCAAGAAATTAATCCTTCAATTCCAGGGCTTGAAATAGTTCCAAAGCCAAAGTCTACAAAAAAAAGATTCCAAAGCACATCTATGGCAGTACCCGTACCTCCTAACAAAAGGCGATTAGTAGACATTGACCGTTCCCTTGTCCAAAATGGTGTATTAAATGAAGGCATACCATGTATTCCCATTACTTTAGTACGATATCACAAAGGAGAAAGGGTTGAAACTGTTGCCCAAAGTCGTAAATTTCCTTTGTTTGACATTCGAAATGGTTTACTGAAGGCCCATGAAAAATATATGAGGCTTCATACTGATGTTGAGATTGAAGCAATGAGTAAGGAATATATTCTAGGTGTACTTAGGGAAGGGGCAGGATATTCTATGAATCAATTTGAAAATTTGAGTTTGGAGGAATTGAAACACCTCCTTTCCAAATATGAGAGGACAAGGACTATCTGGATATGGCATGACCACTCAAGTCTAGCATCACATGGTATTTTAGCCATAATGGTTGGGGTTATGTATGACCCTATTGTGTTCATGACTGAAAATGAAATAGGTAAAAATGTAGAAGAGTTTCTCCAAGAAGGAGAAATTCATGTAGTTGCTCATGGGTCCTCATCATTACAAGATCAGGCTACTTTAATTCCTGAGCGACTCTCAGAATTGGATGGTCTAAGTGATGAGGTTCTAAGTTCAACTGGAATCAGAATTACTGATAGGCTGCGTTTCTTCAAGGGTGATAAACCTGCAGCACAATTTGAAGCTGGGATCACATGTGGTGGAAATTATCCTTGTGTTGCTTGTGTTTGTCACCGTAATAGTTTTGCAGATTTTCCACATGCAGTTAAGTGTGAACAAAGGACGCTGCAGAAAAATCTTAAAGTGGCTACAAGAGGACACTTTGGTAAAGTTCCTGGTAAGATAAAGTACTACGAAGAATTAAACACAAATCAGTTAAGAATTGAGTTCGAGAAAAGGGGTGTTAAGGACTATCCGTCTGATAAAAAGGGTAGATTAAATGTCCTAAAGGAAATGCTCCGGGGAGTGCAAAGAGTTCCCTCTTTACTGATGATGGCACCTGAAAGTTCATTAGATGAGTTTCATCTAGATAGCTACAGTGTCCTTCCTTGTGAGCCTCTCCATGATTTAAAGGGCTATCTAGGTGCTGTCTTTAGACAATTGCCCTCGGTTTTGGGGCCTTCAAGGCTAAAAACTTCATTGTGTGATTATTTTAGTACCTTGTGGAAGAAGGCAAATTTGTATGGTTCTGACCTTCGTAAAGCACTAGTAGATGTAGCTCACATATTCCACTTATATGATACTCCAAGTACTGTGGCTACTTTTATTTGCTGTCTTGTTCAACTGTCCAATATTCTGTATTCAAAAGATTCTAACAGAAGTCCCAAACAATGCCTACAGTTTTATAATTGTGCATATATTGTTCATGAGCTGCATTGTGAGCTGTTTGGTGACACAATGATCTCAAATTATTTTCATGCTTTACTTGTGCATGGTCCTATGCAACATGAAGTTGTTAGCTGCAGGTCAACCAACACTGAAAATGAGGAGAGAATCTTCAAGAGTGCTGAATCAGCAGCAAAGTGTACTGATCACAAGCCAGAAAACATGCTACCAGGGATACTGAAAAGACTTCAATGCAAAAGGAATCAAAAAACCAGCAACCCTTTGTTAAAATTGAGAAAGGAAAACTCAAGAATTAGTCAGTCTGCTTCAAAACTTCCTCCCTACCCAGGCACTATCTTCAAGGAAGAGTTTATTAATAGAAGGACAGATTCATACAAGGCTCACCTTAAAAGAATAAGTCCTTATTTAAAGTGTGGTGAAGGGGTTTGGTGGCACAGAGACTCATGTGGCAGCTTTTGTTTCCATGACTCGCAGGATGGTGAAGAAATCTCATCTAAAGGGCCTGAATTGTTACATTTCCGTAATGCTACAATGGAAGATGTTGCTGAAAGGTCCGAATCCTGTTGGAAGGAGGTTATTGAAAAGAAAATAACACTTCCTATTATCATGGAAAGAGAAAATGAAAGGGAAGGTAACATATCTGATATTTCCTCTGCTAACTGTGTGAATGTTTCAAGTGAACCTGAGTTTTCATTTGAAGCAACATTTATCCAGCCTACTTTGGCTTCTCCTAAGTCTTCCACTCCATGTAGGAAAACAATTCAGAGTGAGGAAAGTTCTGAAGCATCTGAAAATGGTGAAGATGGTTTTGTCCAAAAGGAAAATAGTAATGGAAATGATGAGCAAGATCCTAACCTGAACACAGAAGGTACTGTAGATGTACAAGTAGATGAGGTACTGAATAGTTGTCCTGAAGTATCTCTTGAATCATCAGTGTGTAAAGCTATTGCCAAATTGCTTGGCTCTTCCACTGATTTGAATGTATTTGATCAATTGCGGTGTATGTATAAGCAAGGAGATAGGCATATGTTGCCTTCTCAGAAGGAAAGGTATCATTCACTAGCCCGTTACTTTAGGAAAAAGATCTCAGCTAAGAAACGTAGTTTAGATCTCCAAATAGCCCAAGTATCTCCCAATAATACCATGTACAGTAAGTATGCTAAGGACATAAAGCTTTGCTTGAAATTGGTATGTAATCTTCATTAGAGAGTCGTTGTGTGGCTCTATTATAAGAGTCGTTGTGTGGCTCTATTATAAGAGTCGTTGTGTGGCTCTATTATAAGAGTCGTTGTGTGGCTCTATTATAAAAGGCTTTTTTTAAAGCCATCACTTCTCAGAAGATTGGCCATGCATATGCTAATGAGTCTATCTGTTCAGATCAACATTCTACCCAGCCATGCATATTCCACTTCATTGTTATGCTGAAATGTATGTCAGTCATTAGTACATACTTCACTAATTTACTGGTAATGAGGATGCATGAAAGACTTAACAAAGTCTAGGTATCCCTCTTTGCTGGCTGGTTAGTGTTCAATGTACATAACATCAAGTCATTTTAAATTTCCCAACACAATACATACAGTTAAAGGATTTGTCCATATGGCTTCATTTCTAGGAACACCACCAAATGTCCTTGAATGGACAATTTCTTTGGTGCTGGTCCCAATAGTGAACCACATATGGAACAGCATGGATGAACAGACAAATACAGCTAAAGTTCCTTACATGTGCAAAATCATTTTAGCAAAAGTTTAGGTGACACAACACAATGCATACAATTAAAGGACTTATACCTCAAAAGTATGGCTTCCCAAAGTGCTGAAGATTTGTCCATATGGCTTCATTTCTAGGAACACCACCAAATGTGTCCTTGAATGGACAATTTCTTTGGTGCTGGTCCCAATAGTGAACCACATATGGAACAGCATAGATGAACAGACAAATACAGCTAAAGTTTCTTACATGCGCAAAATCATTTTAGCAAAAGTTTAGGTGACACAACACAATGCATACAATTAAAGGACTTATACCTCAAAAGTATGGCTTCCCAAAGTGCTGAAGATTTGTCCATATGGCTTCATTTCTAGGAACACCACCAAATGTGTCCTTGAATGGACAATTTCTTTGGTGCTGGTCCCAATAGTGAACCACATATGGAACAGCATAGATGAACAGACAAATACAGCTAAAGTTTCTTACATGCGCAAAATCATTTTAGCAAAAGTTTAGGTGACACAACACAATGCATACAATTAAAGGACTTATACCTCAAAAGTATGGCTTCCCAAAGTGCTGAAGATTTGTCCATATGGCTTCATTTCTAGGAACACCACCAAATGTGTCCTTGAATGGACAATTTCTTTGGTGCTGGTCCCAATAGTGAACCACATATGGAACAGCATAGATGAACAGACAAATACAGCTAAAGTTTCTTACATGCGCAAAATCATTTTAGCAAAAGTTTAGGTGACACAACACAATGCATACAATTAAAGGACTTATACCTCAAAAGTATGGCTTCCCAAAGTGCTGAAGATTTGTCCATATGGCTTCATTTCTAGGAACACCACCAAATGTCCTTGAATGGACAATTTCTTTGGTGCTGGTCCCAATAGTGAACCACATATGGAACAGCATAGATGAACAGACAAATACAGCTAAAGTTCCTTACATGTGCAAAATCATTTTAGCAAAAGTTTAGGTGACACAACACAATGCATACAATTAAAGGACTTACCTCAAAAGTATGGCTTCCCAAAGTGCTGAAGATTTGTCCATATGGCTTCATTTCTAGGAACACCACCAAATGTGTCCTTGAATGGACAATTTCTTTGGTGCTGGTCCCAATAGTGAACCACATATGGAACAACATAGATGAACAGACAAATACAGCTAAAGTTTCTTACATGTGCAAAATCATTTTAGCAAAAGTTTAGGTGACACAACACAATGCATACAATTAAAGGACTTATACCTCAAAAGTATGGCTTCCCAAAGTGCTGAAGATTTGTCCATATGGCTTCATTTCTAGGAACACCACCAAATGTCATTGAATGGACAATTTCTTTGGTGCTGGTCCCAATAGTGAACCACATATGGAACAGCATAGATGAACAGACAAATACAGCTAAAGTTCCTTACATGTGCAAAATCATTTTAGCAAAAGTTTAGATGACACAACACAATGCATACAATTAAAGGACTTACCTCAAAAGTATGGCTTCCCAAAGTGCTGAAGATTTGTCCATATGGCTTCATTTCTAGGAACACCACCAAATGTCCTTGAATGGACAATTTCTTTGGTGCTGGTCCCAATAGTGAACCACATATGGAACAGCATAGATGTACAGACAAATACAATTAAATGATATTAATTTACACGCAAGACAATAACAATAAAGTGAAAACAAGGTAACAATACATTGATAATAAGGTCATATCTTCACCTTGAGTGCAAGGTTAAGGTGGTGAGAAAGTGAGTAAGCAGCCTATAATGGGCGTGATGACACACCCTCCAACTAACAGTATAAATAGACTTTACCCAGCATAGCTACAACAGCTGATACAGCAAAAATGGCAACCTTCAACTTCAGAAATCTTGACAAATGCCAGATAACTATATTAAACCCTAAAGAAAACGGAGGAAAAGGAGGAAAAGGAGAAAAGAGAGCCAAGACCAAGAAGCCAGGGAACCTACCAATGCTGTGTAGGTTCCAAGAAAAATGTAAAAAAGGTCCTGGAGAGTGTGAATACAGGCATGTGGAGCCTCACCTGCTTGAGGGCTGCAAGAGGCCATTCATGTTGTGTTGGGGGAGGCCCTGTACAAACCCGAAGTGCAGGTTTGTACATCTGGAGGAGGAAAAGGAACCAGCTGCAAAAAAGAGAAAAGAAGAAAAATAAATAAAAAGAACTAACAAACGGCTTTTTTCAAAGCCACCACATGTCAAAAGATTTCAACAATCTAAACAAACTAAAATGAAACGCTACATTACACAAATCATCTGAAGAGTCTATATTAAAACACTACGTTACACAAATCAACTAGAAAGTCTAAAATGATACATTACACAAAAGTCTAAAATGATACATTACACAAAAGTCTAAAATGATACATTACACAAAAGTCTAAAATGATACATTACACAAAAGTCTAAAATGATACATTACACAAAAGTCTAAAATGATACATTACACAAAAGTCTAAAATGATACATTACACAAAAGTCTATAATGATACATTACACAAAAGTCTAAAATGATACATTACACAAAAGTCTAAAATGATACATTACACAAAAGTCTAAAATGATACATTACACAAAAGTCTAAAATGATACATTACACAAAAGTCTATAATGATACATTACACAAAAGTCTAAAATGATACATTACACAAAAGTCAAAAATGATACGTTACACAAAGGTCTGAAATGCTACATTACAACGTAGCATTTCAGACTTTCTAGATGATTTGTGTAACGTCAACTAGAAAGTCTAAAATGATGCGTTACACAAAAGTCTAAAATGATACATTACACAAAAGTCTAAAATGATACATTATCCAAAAGTCTAAAATGATACGTTACACAAGTCAAAAATGATACGTTACACAAGTCTGAAATGCTACGTTACAACGTAGCATTTCAGACTTTCTAGATGATTTGTGTAACGTCAACTAGAAAGTCTAAAATGATACGTTACACAAATCATTTAAAAAGTCTAAAAGGAAATGTTACGTTACATAAAACATCTAACCTTCTCGTTCTTCTACTGAGGATTTTTGATTTCTAGTCCTTCGCCGACCCTCGCCGTACCTTCTCGTTCTTCCACTGGAGATTTTCGATTTCTAGTCCTTCGCCGACCCTCGCCGTACCTTCTCGTTCTTCCACTGAGGATTTTCGATTTCTAGTCCTTCGCCGACCCTCGCCGTACAGGGGACTAATGAATCGATTACGTTTTCCACTCTGCTGCGTCATCATGACAGAATATTATAATATTATTAACTTCATGTGCGAGTCACATGACATTCACGCTACTTCCTGTAAAATGTTCGAATATTTCGCACCTAAAAGGGGCTTCAAAAAATCGGAACTATTACGGACATGTTCCACATGCGTGTCTAAAGTTGTTCGAGTATAGCTTGGCAGAGGGATTCTAAGCATCTCTAAAGTTGTACGAGTGTAGCTTAGCAGAGGGGTTCTACGTGTGTCCGAAGTTGTAAGAGTGTAACTTGACAGAGGCCTACATGTACATATAACCAGTCTATACATACAACTAGTACATATAACTAGTATTTACAATTAGTACGTATAACTACTTCATACAACTAGTAAGTAGTACATATAATTGGTACATATAACTAGTACATACAACTAGTACTACAACAAGTACATACAACTAGTTCAAATAACTAGTAACAAGTACATATAACTAGTAAATGCAACCAGTAAATACAACCAGTACACACAACTAATATCTACAACTAGTATCTAGTACATACAACTAGTACACACCTAGTACTTAGTATAACTAGTACAAAAACCTACAACTAGTTCATACAACTAGTACATACAACTAGTACTAAAAACTAGTGCATACAAGTAGTATATACAACTACTACCCACAACTAGTACATAAAACTAGTACATACAACCAGAAACTGGTACAAACAACTTGTACATAAAATGAGTACATAAACCTAGTATATACAACTAGAAGTATATACAACAGAACTAGAAACTACTACATACAACTAGTACATAGCTAATACATACAACTAATATATACATGCATATAGTACACACAATTAGTACATTCAACTAGTACATACAACTAGTACATAAAGGTAGTTCAAACAAATAGGATATATAACTAGTGCACACCTACTACATATAACTAGTTCATACATTTATATCTAGTACATATAAATAATACATACAACTAGTACAAACAACTAGTACATACAACTAGTATATACACACAACTACTACATTAAACTAGTACATATTACTAGGACATATAATTAGTACATAAAACTAATATATGCAACTAGTACATAGAACTATTACATATATATAATTAGTACATACAAGTAGTAGCTATAACTAGTTCATACAACTGATAACTAGAACATATAACTAGTCCATGCAAATTTTACATACAACTTCTACATATAACTAGAACATACAACTAGTTCATAGACTAGTACCAACAACTAGTACATATAGCTAGTATCTAGTTCCTAATACCTACCTAGTACGTAGTAAAACTAATACAACAAGTAGTTCGAGTTAAAAAACTCGTGGGGCTACCGCCCACCCGAATGAACTCGAACTACTTGACTCCCTTCGGTCGCTGTGGCCTTATTATTACCTATCATGTTCATCCTATTGGTATACTCTATTAAACACTTCTATGAACAATTATCAATTATGCACTTGAATGTATAATATATGTAAAATAAAAAAAATTAAAATTCTCTTTATTTCCTTTAGACTTTCCATTCAATAAATGTTTCTGGAGGGGGGATATTTTCTTTCAGTAGAACTATAAACATATATATGCATTGTTTATGTAATTAATTATTCATTAATTAGCCTGATTCGGGAAAATAAATGATAATTAATTTAATTAATTAAGAAGATTAACCAATATTAATTTTAAGGTTGTTTAATGTCTAATCAACTCTCTTTCACGAGAATGAGATCAATCCATTGCAGGACTTTTTATATCACATGCAATTAAAAAAGGGTTGAGTAAAGACGATGATCGACTACACAATTTGTACAATGAGATAAGTTACAGTTGTAGTGCTATAATTACAGACAACATCAGACACAGGTAGAACGCCTCTGCTAAGCTACACTTGTACAACATTAGACACACGTAGAACACTTCTGTCAAGCTACACTCATACAACTTAGATAGACTTAAAACTCCTCAGCAAAGATAGCTATACTCATAACGTAGAACCCCTCTGCTAAGCTCAATCGTACAACTTTAGACACGCTTAGAACTGAAACCACTGAAAATTGACATAAATGTCTGGTGGTTCAGCTTGGCTGTCTTCATCAGAAGAAAGACCTACCCCACTTCTTTGCAAAGCGTCCACCTTTTCCCTATACTTGCGTTTTAATTGCTTAATTTTGTCTCTGCATTGTTAAACGTTTCTGCTGAAACCTTGGCGAGCGAGATCGTCGGCGATTCTACGGTAAGGAACTTCATTCCTTACCATGCCGTTCAGTTGTTGTTGAACGTTTTCGTCCGACCATGAGGCAAGCAGAGCTTCTATTTCTTCTTCCGTCCAAACTCGTCCTCGATCTGCCATTTTAACTCGCCTGAGAAACTGTGTCCAACCCGGCTCTATATGCAGGGTTGAACACGGTTTTGATAACCGAATCGAACCCGCTTTCGAAACATCATGTGAACGCCCGAACCGGATCGAAACCGATTTGAAATCGCTTCTAAGGCTGCCGTCTGAAAGGAGTATAATAGTAGTATATAAAACTAGTATATACAACTAGTACATATAACTAGTACATACAACTAGTACATACCACAATTACACAAAACTGGTATATACAACTAGTACATATAACAAGTACATACAACTGGTGTCTAGTATACACAACTAGTACCTCCCAAGTACCTAGTATAATTAGGACTAGAAACTACAGCTAGTATATACTACTAGTACATACAATTAGAACATTCAAATAGTACATATAACTAGTACATATAACTAGTACATATGACTAGTACATACACATATAACTAGTACATAAATATAGTACATTCAACTAGTACAGAAAACTAGTTCACACAAACAAACAAGTAGTTCATAGAACTAGTTCATTCCTAGTACCTAGTATAACTTGTATTAGAACCTAAAACAAGTTCAAACATCTAGGACATACAACTAGTACATACAACTAGTACATTCAAATAGTACATACAACTAGTATATATAACTAGTACATACAACAATAACACACTACTTATACATTTAACTATTACAAATAACTACTACATTAGACTGGTACATACAAATAGTATTGAGTACATACAACTAGTACATACAATTAGTGCACACAATTAGTACACAAAAATAGTACATACAGCTAGTAAATATAACTAGTACATACTACAAGTACATGCAACAAGTATCTAGTACATACAACTAGAACCTACCTAGTACATAGTATAAGTAGTACAAGAATCAACAACTGGTACATACACATAGTACATACAACTAGTACTTACAACTAGTACATACAACTAGAAACTAGTACCGAGGACATACCTAGTACATACAATTAGTACATAGAACTAGTTCAAACAATTAGAACATACAACTACAACATACACCTAGTATATACAATTTCTACATACAATTAGTACATACAAATAGTACATACAACTAGTACATACAGCTATTAACTAGGACATACGATGAGTACATGCAAATAGGACATACGAATCGTACTTGCAACTAATAAATACAACTAGTTCCTACAACTAGTACACATAACTGGAACTAGTACATAAAACTAGTACATACAACTACTAATAACAACTAGTAACGAGTACATACAACTAGTACATTGAACTAGTACGCACCACTTGTACATGCAACTAGTACATGCAACTTGTACATACAATTAGTAGATAAGATTAGTACATATAACTAGTACTTACAAATAGTACCGAAAACACACAACTAGTACATTGAACTACTAAACAAAACTTGTACATAACACTAGTAAATAGAACAATCAGCGAGGACAGACAACTGGCACATACAACTAGGACATAGAACTGGTATATACAACTAGGTCATATAACTACTTTATATAACAAGTACATACAAGTAGTTTCTAGTACATATAACTATATAGTACCTACCAAGTTCATAGTTTAACTAGTACTAGAACCTACAACTAGTACATACAACTATTGCATACAATTAGTACACACAAATTGTACATACAGCTAGTAAATATAACTACTACATACAACTAGTACATATAACTGGTACATATAACTAGTACATATAAACAGTACATACACATATAACTAGTATATGAAAATAGTACATACACCTAGTACATTAAACTAGTACATACAAAAAGTACATACAACTAGTATATAAAACTAGAAACTAGTACATACAGCTAATTCATATAACAAGTACATAATACTTGAACAAACAACTAGTACATTCAACTCGTGCGTACAACTAGTACAAACAACTAGGACATATAACTAGTACATACACCCACTACATATAACGAGTTCATACACATATACCTAGAAAATATAAATACTACATACAACTAGTATCTATATAAAATTAGTACATTTAACTAGTACATACAGCTAGTATATACATACAACTAGTACATAAAATTAATAGGCACAATTAGTTCATAAAATTAGTAACTAGTAAATATAATTAGTACATGCAACTAGTTCATACAACTAGTAAATACAACTAGTGCATGCAACTAGTACATAAAACTAGGACATAGAACTAGTTCATAAACCTGCTACATATAACTAATACATACTCGTATACCTAGTAAATGTAAATAGTACATACAACTAGTACATACAACTAATTCCTAATTAGTACCTAATATAACTTGAACTAGAACCTACAAATAGTACATACAATTAGAACAAACAACTAGTACATTCAACTCGTGCGTACAACTAGTACAAACAACTAGGACATATAACTACTACATACACCTACTACATATAACGAGTTCATACACATATACCTAGACAATATAAATACTACATACAACTAGTACATACAACTAATTCCTACTTAGTACCTACTATAACTAGCACTAGAACCTACAAATCGTACATACAATTAGAACATACAACTAGTACTTTCAACTAGTACATATAACAAGTACACACACCTACTAGATATAGCTAATACATAAACATATAACTAGTATATATGAATAGTACATACACATAGTACATACAGCTAGCGCATACAACTAGTACATATAACTGGTACACACACATATAAATAGTACATACAAATAGAAAGTACAACAAGTAAAAACAACTAGTACATACAACTAATACATACAACTAGTTTCTAGTACATACAACTAGAACATGCAACTAGTACATAGCTAGTTCTTACAACTAGTATATACATACAACTAGTACACAGAACTTGTACAAACAATTAGCATATGCAACTGCTACATACATCTAATACATACAACTAGTACCTAAAACTAGTAAATATAGCTAGTTTTTGTACATACAACTAGTACATACAACTAGTACTTTCAACTAGTACATATACCTAGCACACACACCTACTACATATAGCTGATACATAAAAATATATCTGTTGAAAATAAATTGTGCATCCACATAGTACAGACAACTTGTACATAAAACTAGTAAATACAACTTGAAACTAGTACATACAACTAGTATATATATAAAATTAGTACATTTAACTAGTACATACAGCTGGTGTATACATACAACTAGTACATAAAATTAATAGTTACAACTAGTTTAAACAACTAGTAAGTGGTACATAAAACTAGTACATGCGACTAGTTCATACAACTAGTACATACAACTAGTGCATGCAATTAGTACATAAAACCAGGACATAGAACTAGTACATAAACCTGCTACAAATAACTAACACATACTCGGATACCTAGTAAATGTAAATAGTACATACAACTAGTACATACAACTAATTCCTACTTAGTACCTACTATAACTAGCACTAGAACCTACAAATCGTATATACAATTGAACATACAACTAGTACTTTCAACTAGTACATATAACAAGTACACACACCTACTACATATAGCTAATACATAAACATATAATTAGTATATATGAATAGTATATACACATAGTACATACATATAGTACATACAGCTAGCACATACAACTAGTACATATAACTAGTACACACACATATAAATAGTACATAAACCTACTACATACAACTAGTACAAACAACTAGTACGTACGACTAGTACGTACAACTAGTATCTAGTACATACAACTAGAACATGCAACTAGTACATAGCTAGTTCTTACAACTAGTATACATACAACTAGTACACAGAACTTGTACAAACAATTAGCACATGCAACTGCTACATACATAAATAATCGATGTGATAATCAAACCACAAGTAATAATCAATGAAACATCATAAAGAGGGAAAAACACGAAAGAAGCAATTGCTGGGAATTGAACCCAGGACAGCTGGTTATGACCACCAGTTGTTCTGCCACTGAGCTACAACTGCCACAGCAATGCCTCCCCCATGTTCTCCCTCTTAAACTAACTACAACAAATAATCAGTGTACATCTAATACATACAACTAGTACCTAAAACTAGTAAATATAGCTAGTTCTAGTACATACAACTAGTACATACAACTAGTACTTTCAACTAGTACATATACCTAGCACACACACCTACTACATATAGCTGATACATAAAAATATAACTAGTTTAAATATATAGTGCATCCACATAGTACAAAAAATAGCACATAAAACTAGTAAATACAACTTGAAACTAGTACATACAACTAATATATATATAAAATTAGTACATTTGACTAGTACATACAGGTGGTATATACATACAACTAGTACATAAAATTAATAGGTACATCTAGTTCAAACAGCTAGTAAGTGGTACATAAAACTAGTACATGCGACTAGTGCATACAATTAGTACACACAAATAGTACATACAGCTAGTAAATATTACAAGTACGTACTACTAGTACACAAAACTAGTACATATAACTGGTACATATAACTAGTACATATAAATAGCACATACAACTAGTTCATAAAACTAGTTCATACAACTAGTACATACAAAAGGTATCTACTACATACAACTAGAACCTACCTAGTACATAGTATAAGTAGTACAAAAATCAACAACTGGTACATACACATAGTACATACAACTAGTTTTTACAACTAGTACATACAACTAGTATCTACTACATACAACTAGTACCTTCCTAGCACCTAGTATAACTGCACTAGTGGAACATGTCCACACTTCCAGGTATTTCAATAAAAGTCACTAACACTCTTTTTAGTTTATTATATTTAACGGTAGAAACATCGTATCGTTAAACAAATTATATAGAATTAAAGCGTTATTCTTTTTTAATATTTTGGCTATAAGAGCATCACAATTACAGGCTTAAAGGAGAAGGTAAGCGGCCGTAAGTGAGAGGTGCGAAATGGCCAAAAATGTTTTATTAGACAAATACGAAAATACGAATATAGAATAAATGGTGACACCAATCTATGAAGGACAATGATATCTAACGATTGTATGTATACTCCTTTTAAATTCCCTTAAGTTCATGAATTATAATCGAAAACGTATTTTCGTAGCTTTTTCGGGTACCTCTAGTACTTCATATCTCAGTTATACAAGGGAATATTCCAGGAGTATACATACAACTTTTAGGCTGTTACTTACTGAAGAGATTGATGTCAAAAAATGGTTAGATATACAATCCTCGACTGTCTAATAATCTGTTTATTTTCCATTTGTCTCTTCTCCTTCGAGTAATGGTATTGTCACGTGATTATCAGACAAAATTAGTAGTAAAGCTTAGCCATCATACAATGATGTTTTATGACGTTGCATATGCACCCAAATATTTGGTAACGCGTTATACAACCATTACAAGTAAGGCTTCTTGGTAGCGGTACAGTTTCCTTGATCCAAGTTTTTGTTGTCGTAGGAGGTAAGTGGAAAGAGTAAGCATATTGCATGTCTACTAATATCTATGTAATTATCAATGGCGAAAATGTATGAGCAATTAACGAAGCATAATCAAAAGAAGAATAGAACGTTTCGGTCACGTGGGCCTTAATTCCTCAGCTAATAATAATTGCTGAGGAATTAAGGCCTACATGACCGAAACGTTCTATTCTTCTTTTGAATATTAATGTAGTATAATGATGAATTAAGGCCTACGTGACGAAATGTTCTATTCTTCTTTTTTAATATTAACATAGAATAATCAAAAGAAAAATAAAACGTTTCGTCACGTAGGCCTTTATTGGCCTTATTCTGTCGTTGGCCTTCCTACGCTATACTAAAATTTAACATCTATAACGACTAGTGATGAATTGTGACGTTTCCGTGTTGGGTGCTCCACTTCACGCGCAGGTCACATGCTAAAGGCACTTCCGCCTGGAATGTGACACTTCTGTAGGCGCAAACAAGTCGATTTTAAAAAATTGGAAAATCGTGGACATGCGTACATACAACTACCACACACAACTTGTACATACAACTAGCACCTACAACTAGTAAATATAACTAGTATTAGTACATACAACAAGTACAAACAATTAGTACATACAACCAGCACATACAGCTAGTGAATACAAGTAGTACATATACCTAGTACATACAACTAGTACAATTACACACAACTGGTACATATGACTAGTACATACAATTAGTATCTAGTTCATACAACTAGCACCTCCCTAGTACCTAATATAACTAAGAATTGAACCTACAACTAAAACATACAACTAGTACATATAACTACTACCTTAGATTGGTATATACAAAGAGTATCGAGTACATACAACTAGTATATACAGCTAGTACATTCAAATAGTATATACAACCACTACATAAACAGGAAACTAGTACATACAACTAGTACATAGCTACTACATGCAACTACTATATACATACAACTAGTGTATACAACTAATACATACAATTAGTACATACAACTACTACATCCAACTACTACATACAACCAGTGCCTACAACAAGTAAATATAATTAGTACTAGAACATAGAACTAGTACATACAACTAATACGTTAAAGTAGTACTAACAACTAGTACATACAACTAACTCCTATTTAGTACCTATTATAACTAGCACTAGAAGCTACAACTAGTACAAACAGCTAGCGCATACACGTAGTACAGGCTACTTCTACATATAACTGTTACATACAACTACTGAATATAACCAGAACATACACATATAACTAGTATATAAAAATAGTACATACACCTAGTACATACAACAAGTACATACAAAACGTACATACAACTAGTACATACAACTAGTACACACAACTAGAAACTAGTACATACACCTAGTTCATAGAACGAGTGCATAATACTAGAACATACAACTTGTATACACAACTAGTACATAGCAACTACATACAAAAAGTATATACATAAAACTAGTACGTAAAACTGGTACATAACTAGTACATACAACTTGTACATAACTAGTACATACAATGATCAGAAATAATCACTGGAACGTATTATGCCATACCAGACAAGTGACCGAAGTCTGATCTTGGCTGGGGGACCGAAGTCCTATTAGGTTGGCAACCAGTGATCGCCTCCCAGTCATCCAAAGATGGAAAAAAAATTCATCAAAGAACCACAGACAGCTTTTCGCCCTCATTTGGGCTCATCAGTGTGGTACACTTCCATGATGGTCAATTGGATGACTGCCCTCACTTATAAATCCACCACAAGTGAAACACTTGTGGTTTCATTTTAAGTGAGGATGGAGGCTACAGTCTAAGTGAGACTGAGCACTCACAATGACAAAGGGAGTTAATTGCACTAAGCCTGTGCAAAGGTTTAAAATGATCAGAAATAATCACTGGAACGTATGTTCCAGTACGTTGAATGACTGCCCTCACTTATAAATCCACCACAAGTGTTTCACTTGTGGTGGATTTATAAGTGAGGGCAGTCATCCAAATTACCATCATTGAAGTGTACCACACTGATGAGCCCAATTGAGGGCGAAACAGCTGTCTGTGGTTCTTTGATGAATTTTTTTCCATATTTGGATGACTGGGAGGCGATCACTGGTTGCCAACTTAATAGGACTTTAGTCCCCCAGCCAAGATCAGACTTCGGTCACTTGGCTGGTATGGTGTAATACGTTCCAGTGATTATTTCTGATCATTTTAAGCCTTTGCTCAGGCTTAGTGCAATTAACTCCCTTTGTCATAGTACATACAACTTGTACATAATACGAGTACAGAACACTAGCATATACAACTACTACATAAACAACAAACTAATATATACATACAACTAGTACATACAACTAGTACAAACAATTAGAACATACAACTACTACATCCAACTACTACACACAACCAGTACCTACATCTAGTAAATATAACTAGTACTAGTATATAGAACTAGTACATACAACTAGTACGTTAAAATAGTACTAACAACTAGTACATACAACTAATTCCTACTTAGTACCTACTATAACTAGTAGTAGAACCTACAAATAGTACATACAATTAGAACATACAACTAGTACTTTTCAACTAGTACATATAACAAGTACACACACCTACTACATACAACTAGTACATACAACTAGCACTTGCAACTAGTACATATAACTAGTCCACACATCTACCACATATAACTAATACATAAAAATATAACTAGTACATATAAATAGGACATAAACATAGTACATACAAGTAGTTCATACAACTATCAGTGCATAGAACGAGTACATAAAACTAGGACCTATAACTAGTACACACCTACTACATATAATTAGTACATAAATATATAACTAGTACATATGAACAGTGCATCCATATAGTATATATAATTAGTACATAAAACTAGTAAATGCAACTAGAAACTAGTACATACAATTAATAAATACATACATCGGCTGTCTGACCCAGTGGAGAAGAAGATGAAAGAAGGGAAAAGAAGGAAGAAAAGACTGCTGTATCTTCATCTAAAGCTCTCTTTAGGTTTAGTTCCCCTATAGGCTCTTTTTACAGAATAGGCATATAGCATGTAGGAAAATGGTATCTTAGATTTTTCATTTAACTAGTTCATACAAGTATTATACACAAACAACTAGTTCATACAACTAGTATTTACAATTAGGTCGTAGAACTAGTTAACACAACTATTAACTAGTACACATAACCAGTACATGCAACTAGTACATACAACTAGTACATACAACTAGTTCAAACGACTAGTATATAGCTAGCACAAACAACTAGTGCATACATCTTGTACATACAACTGGTTCATATATAGTACATACAACTAGTACATTCAACTAGTACATCCAACTAGTACATACAATTAGCTCATACAACTACCAAATACAACTTGTACATGCAACTAGCACCTACTTGAAAAACAAAAGCCTTAACGGAGAACCTTGTTACTTCTTGCCTTAGTGTACTAAGGCAAGGAGTATCTGGCTTGGACAACCCTCAGTCAGTTATGTTTTCCTTTCTTTGGGTTTTTAGCCAGAAGCCTCGGCTTTTCCTCCTTCCGACAGCAGCAGACGGGTGCACGTCGGGCCAAAGTTGACCGTCATAATAGGAGGGAGTACCTCCATACACCAATCCACCACTGCTTTCCAGAGGTCGACAGGCAAGGACTGGGACAGGACTACTTATCGTCCAGGCCCCAATCCCTCAACAGATAGATGTCGCCTCAATATCCTCACAGCCGAACAGAGAACAGTTCTCTGCATGGCTCTCATCACTTCTACTGCACTTTTTGACAGCTTTGGAATTCCCCTAAGGTCTTCCAGGAGCGTGTCCACTGTCCCCAAAGCACCAATTATCATCGGGACTACCTTAATTCGGTAGCCCCTAAATTGTTTCCTCATATCAGCCGCCAGCTTCTGGTACTTTTGGAACTTCTCTTGCCATCTTCCATTAATATTACTGTCAGTAGGAACTGACATCTCAATAATGAAGATGGACTTACATAGCCGATCCTCAACCACTAAGTCTGGCCTTCTTTCTGTCATTTCATCATCTGTAGGGATACTAGGATCCCACAAGATTTTGACAGCCCTATTCTCATAGACTGGTTTTGCTTCTAGTTTGTACCAGGGCTCTTCCTGCTTGAATCCCTATTCTTTCAACAGTCTCCACAACACTATCAGTATTGCCCGGTCATGTCTCTCTTTGTAGAGAGAAAATCCCTTGGGCTCACACATGTTTAGTGTGTGTTTGACCGTTTCCATAGCCTTGCCACATTCTCTGCACATTAGGAGGCTAGAATTCTTCAGAATCCTATTTTGGTACCACCTAGTGTGCAGCACATCATCTTGGGCTGCGAGAATCAGAGCCTCAGTTTGAGGTCTGAGTCTCCCCTCAGAAAGCCACACATAAGACTCCCTATTTGTGACTTGTCTGCGGTATGAGCCCTGGTGAGACTTTTCGGCTAGGTTACTTTTTAACCTTTCAGTCTGAGCCTCCCGGAGCTCACGTGTCACTCTCCTCCACTCTCTTACACTACTTTGTGAGGGATCTGTCTTCAGCCACATTTCCGGTTCTAGTTCTATTCCGTGGCTTCTCAGTATCAATCTGGCTTCTTTCAAGACAGTCCTCCTCTGCTTTGAGCACTCCAGCCACTTCTGGTGTTTAACCACAACAGCTATGAGTGGATCATTGGCAGTATGGAGGTATCTTGCCAGATTCACAACAGCCCTGTCGTGATCCAAAGGAAAACTACAGAGCCCTCTACCACTTTGAGAGCGAGGCAAATTCACTCTCTCAATGGCAGAGTTATAGTGATGACACTGGTACTTTCTCATGATCTTTCTCACCATTCGGTCCAGTTTTGGAAGCTCACTTTGAGTCCACTTCAAAACTGGGTAAGAGTATCTCAATAGAGAGGCACACAACATGTTAGAGGCTTCTGCAGCATTCTTACCATTGAGGTGAGAGCCCCACACCTTGTGGAGTCTCCTCCTCAATTCATTGATCAAGCAAGCTTTGACCTTGCTGTCATCTACCTCAAACAGTTGTTCTAGCCCTAGGTACTTATAAGTAGTACCTTTTTCAAGGCTCCTTATGGATTCTTCACTGCGTTCAGGGTTGTCTGGGCCGGCCAGAACTTTCCCCTTTTGCATGTGAGCTGTTCCACACTTTCTCACTCCAAACCTCATGCCAATGGCATTTGAGGTTTTCTCCACACATTCCATGGCTTCCCTGAGTTTATCAGGCCCTCCAGCATATATCTTAAGGTCATCCATGTACAGCAAGTGTGACATGGTGTTCCTTTCCCCATTATGCCAGAGGGTATATCCCTTGGTTCTGTTAAGAACTTGGGATATGGGAGCTATGGCCAGACTAGCACCTACAACTAGTAAATAAAACTAGTATGAGTACATACAACAAGTACATTCAATTAGTACACAACAACTACCACATACAGCTAGTAAATACAAGTAGTACATAAACCTAGTACATAAACATATAAATAGTACATACAACTAGTACAATTACACACAACGGGTACATACAACTAGTACATACAATTAGTATCTTGTACATTCAACTAGCACCTCCCTAGTACCTAATATAATTAGGACGTGAAGCTACAACTAGTACATACAACTAGTACATACAACTAGTACCTTCAACTAGTACATATAACTAGTACACACACCTACTACATATAACTAATACATAAAAATATAACTGTTGAAAATAAATTGTGCATCCACATAGTACAGACAACTTGTACATAAAACTAGTAAATACAACTAGAAACTGGTACATACAACTAGTATATATATAAAATTGGTACATTTAACTAGTACATACAACTGGTATATACATACAACTTGTACATAAAACTAGTACGTACAATTAGTAAAGAAAATTAGTAGATACAACTAGTTCATAAAATTAGTAACTAGTAAATATAATTAGTACATGCGACTAGTACATACAACTAGTACACACAAATAGTGCATGCAACTAGTACATACAACTAGGACATATAACAAGAACATAAACCTACTACATATGACTAGTACATAATCGTATACCTAGTAAATGTAAATAGTACATACAACTAGTACATACAGCTAGCGCATTCAACTAGTACATATAACTAGTGCACACACACATATAAATAGTACATACAACTAGTATATACGTACAACTAGTACAGAGAACTTGTACAAACAATTAGCAAATGAATCTACTACATACAACTAATACATACAACTAGTACCTAAAACTAGTAAATATAGCTGGTTTTAGTACATACAACTAGTACATACAACTAGTACTTTCAACTAGTACATATAACTAGTACACACACCTACTACATATAACTAATACCCAAAAATATAACTGGTGAAAATAAATTGTGCATCCACAAAGTACAGACAACTAGTATAATTATAAAATTAGTACATTTAACTAGCACATAAAACTGGTATATACATAAAACTACTATTAACAACTAGTACATAAAATTAATAGGTACAACTAGTTCATACAACTAGTAACTAGTACATACAACTAGTACATACAACTAGTACATACAACTAGTTCATAAAACTAGTATATAGCTAGTACAACAACTAGTGCATACATCTTGTACATACAACTGGTTCATATCTGGTACATAGAACTAGTACATACAACTAGTACATGGAATTAGTACATACAACCAGTTAATACAGCTAGTACATACAACAATTACACAAAACTGGTACATACAACTAGTACATGTAACTAGAACATATAACTAGTACATACAACTAGTGTCTAGTACACACAACTAGTACCTCCCTAGTACCTGATATAATTAGAACTAGAACCTACAACTAGTATATACAACTAGTACATTCAACTAGTACATACAACTAGGACAAACAACTAGAACATATAACTAGTATATACATCTACTACATATAACTAGTAAATACACATATACCGAGTAGTTATGAACAGTACAAACAACTAGTACATACAGCTAGTGCACACTACTAGTACATATAACTAGTACACAAACATATAACCAGTAAATACACATAAAACTGGCACTTATAAATAGTCCACACACATAGTACATACAATTAATACATACTACTAGTATATACAACTATAAACTAGTACATACAACTAGTTCATAGAACGAGTACATAATACTAGAACGTACAACTTGTATATACAACTAGTGCATAGCTATTATTTATAACTAGTATATACATACAGCTAGTAACTACAACTACTAGATATAACTAAGACTAGTACATAAAACTAGTGAATTCAACTAGTACATACAATTAGTACATACAACTAGTACATGCGACTAGTACATACAACTAATACATACAAAATAGTACCCACAACTAGTACATACAATTTGTACATACAACTAGGACAAACAACTAGAACATATAACTAGTACATACATCTACTACATATAACTAGTAAATACACATATACCGAGTAATTATGAATAGTACACACAACTAGTACGTACAGCTAGTGCATACTACTAGTACATATAACTATTACACAAACATATAACCAGTAAATAAACATATAACTGGCATTTATAAATAGTCCACAAACATAGTACATAAAATTAGTACATACTACTAGTACATACAACTATAAACTAGTACATACAACTAGTTCATAGAACGAGTACATAATACTAGAACGTACAACTTGTATAAACAACTAGTGCATAGCTATTATTTATAACTAGTATATACATACAGCTAGTACCTACAACTACTAAATATAACTGAGACTAGTACATAAAACTAGTGAATACAACTAGTACATACAATTAGTACATACAACTAGTACATGCGACTAGTAAATACAACTAGTACATTCAACTAGTCCATACAACTACGACAAACAGCTAGGACATATAACTAGTAAATACACATACCTTGTTATTATAAATAGTAAATACAATTAGTACATACAACTAGTACATACAACTAGTACATACAACTAGAAACTAGTATATACAACTAGCTCCCAGAATGAATACATAATACTAGAACGTACAACTTGTATATTAAACTAGTACAGAACTACTACACACAACTAGGAAAAACAACTAGGACATATAAATAGTAAATACACCTACTGCATATAACTAGTACATACACTTTAACTTAATAATTATATAAATAGTACATACAACTAGTACATACAACTAGTACCTACAACTAGTAAATATAACTTAGTACTAGTCCATACAACTAGTACATACAACTAGAACTTGCAACTAGTACATATAACTAGTACACACATCTACTACATATAACTAATACATAAAAATATAACTAGTACATACAAAGTAGTTCATACAACTATAGGGAACTAAACCTAAAGAGAGTTTTAGATGAAGATACAGGAGTCTTTTCTTCCTTCTTTTCCCTTCTTTCATCTTCTTCTCCACTGGGTCAGACATCCGTTTCTGGGAATTCCACATAACTATTATTTATACCTACTATATACATACAACTAGTACATACAACTGGTACATAACTAGTACATACAACTAGTAAATACAAATAGAACAAACAATTAGTACATACAACTATTACATACAACTTTTACATGCAGCTAGTACATAAAACAACTAAATATAACTAGGACTAGTACATAAAACTAGTGAATACAACTAGTTCATACAATTAGTAAAAACAATTAGTACATACAATTAGTACATATAACTAGTACATACCAAATCGTACCCGCAACTAGTGCATACAATTAGTGCATACAACTAGTGCATAAAACTAGTACATAAAACTAGTACATAAAACTAGTATATACAACTACCTCACAGAATGAGTACATAATACTGGAACGTACAACTTGTATATTAAGCTAGTACATAACTACTACACACAACTTTGGAAAAACAACTAGGATATTTAAATAATACATATAAATAGTACATACACCTACTACATATAACCAGTACATACACTTTTACCTAATAATTATAAAATGTACATTCAAGTAGTATATACAACTAGTACATACAACTAGGACCTTCCTAGCACCTAGTATAACTAGTACAAGGACCTACCACTTGTACATACAACTAGTACATAAAACTAGAACATACAACCAGTACATAGCTAGAACATACAACTAGTATATACATACAACTAGTGCATACAACTACTACCTACAACTAGTAAATATAACTAGTACACACATCTACCACATATAACTAATACATAAAAACTAATCTAGTACATATAAATAGTACATAAACATAGTACATACAAGTAGTTCATAAAACTACTAGTACATAGAATGAGTACATAAAACTAGGACCTACAACTAGTACACACCTGCTACATATAATTAGTGCATAAATATATAACTAAGACATATGAATATTGCATCCATATAGTATATATAACTAGCACATAAAACTAGTAAATGCAATTAGAAACTAGTACATACAAATAATAAATACATAACACTAGTACATTTAACTAGTTCATACAACTAGTATTTACAATTAGGTCGTACAACTAGTTAACACAACTATTAACTAGTACATAAAACCAGTACATACAACTAGTACATACAACTAGTACATACAACTAGTTCATAAAACTAGTACATACAACTAGTTCATACAACTAGTATTTACAATTAGTACGTACAACTAGTTCATACAACTAGTAACTAGTGCATTCAACTAGTAGATTCAACTAGTACATACAACTAGGACAAACAACTAGGAATTTATAACTAGTACATACAACCTGTACATACAACTAGCACCTTCAACTAGTAAATATAACTAGTATTAGTACATACAACAAGTAAATACAATTAGTACATACAACCAGCACATGTGGTTTGTATATGCAAGAAGTACATATTCCTATTACATAAACATATAAATAGTACATACAACTAGTACAAATACACACCACTGGTACACACAACTAGTACCCACAATTAGTATCTAGTACATACAACTAGCACTTCCCTAGTACCTAATATAACTAGGATTTGAACCTACAACTAGTTCATACAATTAGTACATAATACTAGTTCAAACAAGAAAACAAGTAGTATATAGAACGAGTTTCTTCCTATTTCCTAGTATAACTTGTACTAGAACCCACAACTAGTTCAAAAAGTAGTACATACAACTAGTACATACAATTAGTCACTAGTACATACAACTAACACATACAACTAGTACATATAAATACTACATTTGATTGGTACACACATATAGTATTGAGTACATACAACTAGTATATACAGATAGTACATTCAACTAGTATATACAACTACTACATTAACAGGACACTTGTAGATACAACTAGTACATAGCTACTACAAACAACTAGTATATGCATACAACTAGTGCATACAACTAATACATATAATTAGTACATACAACTAATACGTTAAAGTAGTACTAACAACTAGTACATACAACTAATGCCTACTTAGTGCCTAATATAACTAGTACTAGAACCTACAACTAGTACAAACAGCTAGCGCATACACGTAGTACAGGCAACTTGTACATACAACTGTAACATACAACTACTACATATAATCAGTACATACACATATAACTAGTATATAAAAATAGTACATACACCTAGTACATACAACAAGTACATACAAAACGTACATACAACTAGTACATACAACTAATACATACAACTAGAGACTAGTACATACACCTAGTTCATTAAATGGGTGCATAATACTAGAACATACAACTTGTATACACAACTAGTACATAGCAACTACACACAACTAGTATATACATTCAACTAGTACGTTCAACTGGTACATAACTAGTACATACAACTTGTACATAATACGAGTACATAAAACGAGCATATACAACTACTACATAAATAACAAACTAGTATATACACACAACTATAAGTAGTACTATAACCTACAATTAGTACATACGGCTAGCATATACAAAAAGTACAGGAAACTAGTACATACAACTGGTACATACAACTACTACATATAGCGAGTACATACAGATATAACTAGTACATAAAAATAGTACATACACCTAGTACATAAAACTAGTACATACAAATAGTACATACAACTAGTATATACAACTAGAAACATGTACATACAACTAATTCATAGAACGAGTACATAATACTTGAAAATACAACTAGTACATTCAACTCGTACGTACAACTAGCGCAAACAACTAGGACATACAACTAGTTCATAAAAAAGTATATAACTATTACAAAGAACTAGTGTATACATCTTGTACATACAACTGGTTCATATCTAGTACATACAACTAGTACCTACAACTAGTACATAGAATTAGTACATGCAACCAGTTAATACAGCTAGTACATACAAGTAGTACATATTCCTAGTACATACACATATGTATAATACATATAAATAGTACGTACAACTAGTATATATAACTAGTACAAACAACTAGTATACACCCAGTACATACAAATGTAACGAGTACATATAAGTAATACATACAACTAGTACATACAACTAGTACATATAAGTAGTACATACAACTAGTACATACGACTAGTACATATAAGTAGTACATACAACAAGTAAATGCAATTAGTACATACAACTACCACATACAGCTAGTTCTTACAAGTAGAACATATACCTAGTACATAAACATATAAATAGTAGATATAAATAGAACATACAACTAGTACAATTACACACAACTGGTACATACAACTAGTACATACAATTAGTATCTAGTACATACAACTAGCACCTCCCTAGTACCTAATATAACTAGGACTTGAACCTACAACTAGTACATTCAACTAGTACATACAATGTGTACTTAAAATTAGTTTAAACAAACAACACAAATAGTATATAGAACGAGTTCCTTCTTACTTCAGGATATCAGGATATCAGGAAATCTTATTTAAATTGGGGGGGCCAATAGCCTTAGGCTACTACAAAGGCACCCATTACAAAAACAACAATATGTACAATAAATAAATAATAAATAAATAAATTAATAAAATAGAATTGTCAATTCGCTTGTGTGAATATTGTTACATAATACAAATTGTCGCTCATGCATTAGAATAAAAACATTTCCATTGTTCCGTAAAATTGTTAAGACTGAGGTTAGGTGTTGCACAAATGGCTGTAGGTAGGCTGCGCCAGAGGGAAGCACCGGCAAAACTGAATGCCCTCTGTCCGAATGAAGACCTGACCAAGGGAAGATTAAGTTGGGAAGTGGAAGAGGAGCGAGTGTTATGGTGGCAAGAAACATAAGAGAAGAGCCGAGACAGATAAGGTGGAGCCTGAGAGGATAGGCTGCAAAACATACACTGAGCCATATGAAGTTTTCTTCTCAAGGTCGTTAATCCAATTTCTTGAAGAGCAGCAGTGGAAGAAGAGTCACGACGTCTATGAAGCACAATCTTGCAACCAAAGTTCAGCAGCGATTCCAAGCGGCAAGATTCATCTTGAGTACAGCCAGACCAGACGACATCACAATAGTCAAAGTGGGGAAGGATGTATGATTTAAGATAAGTGAGGAGGAGAGAGCGAGGAAGAAACCAAGAGAGCCTACGAAGAAGGTTGAGACGACAGCTTACTTTTCTACAGATCATGTCAACATGATCACTCCAAGTTAGGGTATCGTTTAGAAGCACACCAAGATACTTGAACACTCGTACAAATAGTACACACAACTAGTATAAACATACAACTAGTACACAGAACGTGTACATACAATTAGCACATACAACTAGTACTTTCAACTAGTACATAAAACAAGTACACACACCTACTACATATAACAAGTACACACACCTACTACATATAACTAATACATAAACATATAATTAGTATATATGAATCGTACATACACATAGTACATACAACTAGAAACTAGTACCTACAACTGGTATATATATACAACTAGTACATACAACTAGTACATCCAAGTAGTACATAAAATTCGTAGGCACAACTAGTTCATAAAATTAGTAACCAATAAATATAATTAGTACTGCGACTGATACATACAACTGATACATACAACTAGTGCATGCAACTAGTATATACAAGCAAGACATATAACTAGTACATAAACCTACTACATATAACTAGTACATACACGTATACTGAGTAAATGTAAATAGTAAATACAACTAGTATATACAGCTACCGCTACAACTAGTACATATAACTAGTTCACACACATATAAATAGAACAAAGAAATAGTAAATACAACTAGTACATACAACTTGTACGTACAACTAGTACATACAACTAGTATATACATACAACTAGTACACAGAACTTGTACATACAATTAGAACATCAAGCCACTATATACAACTAATACATACAACTAGTACCTAAAACTAGTAAATATAGCTAATTCTAGTACATACAACTAGTACCTAAACCTAGTAAATATAGCTAGTTCTAGTACATAAAACTAGTACATACAACTAGTACTTTAAAGTAGTATATATAACTAGTACACACACCTACTACATATAACTAATACATAAAAATGTAACTAGTTCAAATAAATAGTGCATCCACATAGTACATACAACTAGTTCATAAAACGAGTATATAGCTAGTACAAAAACTACTGCATAGATCTTGTACATACAACTGGTTCATATCTAGTACATAGAATTAAAAGATACAACCTGCTAATACAGCTAGTACATACAGGTAGTACATACACATATATATAATACACATAAATAGTATGTACCACTAGTACATACACCCAGTACATACAAATGTAACGAGTACATATAAGTAGTACATACAACTAGTACATACAACAGATACATATAAATAGTACATGTGGCAGTCAAGGTTAGAAACTCGACGTTATGTCGCAATACTAGTTTTGAGAACGGCGTGTGCAAAGTATCCGTTAGTATTCGACTGTTTGCATTCTCAGAAGTCGTGTTTGACTACTTGCAGCATGTTGTCCAGTCAAAGGGCTGTCTTTTGGTCTTTGACCGACGACAATATTACGTTCCTGGACCACGATATGCTCGCTCAAAGATGTGACATTAGCTATATGGTTTGTCAGATGTAGCTACATGTTGTTTATGCTGCTTGTATTAGCTACTTGGTGGAGTATGATTTTCTGCATGCATTTTGGTACATGTCGCTTTACGTTCATCAGTAAGACTATTTAAGGATAACGTAGCTAGTGAATGCTAGCTAGCTAGCTAACTACCTACTTGTCAATCTTTTGCTTTAGAATAAAATGCTGCTTATAATACGGTGTGGTGTAAATTGCTAAGGAACTTACCAATTACGATGCAGGATCGGGCTGTTTTGGAACGAAATCCGATAGTCCGTGAATGTGGCGGCGGCTATTTTATAGCTTAATATTATGCAAATTATATGAAAGGAGATGGCTGGAGTCCAATCGCGGGTACTTCTGAGGCTCTAGCTCTGCCGTAAATGAAGGTATTGCTTTGAAACCTTCAGCGAAGATAGTCCAATAGTTCTTTTTGCAAAAATGCAAAAAAATTAAAATGCCAAACCCTGACATAAAGTCGAGTTTCTAACCTCGACTGCCACACATATAACTAGTATTTACAACTACTGTGTAGTATATACAACTAGTACCTCCCTAGTACCTAGTATAATTAGCACTAGAACCTACAACTAGTATATACTACTAGTACATATAACTATTAAATATGACTAATACATACACATTTAACTAGTACATCAATATATGACATACAACTAGTACAGAAAACTAGTTCACTAAAACAACAAATAGTTCATAGAACTAGTTCATTCCTAGTACCTAGTATAACTAGTTCACACAACTATTAACTAGTACATATAACCAGTACATGCAATTAGTACATACAACTATATAGTACATATAACTAGTACATACAACAATAACACACTGCTTATACATTCAACTTGTACATACAAAAATAACAACCTTCTTATACATTTAACTAGTACAAATAACTACTACATTCGACTAGCACATACAAATAGTGCATGCAATTAGTACACACAAATAGTACAGACAGCTAGTACATATAACTAGTACATATAACTGGTACATATAACTAGTGCATATAAACAGTACATACAACAAGTATCTACTACATACAACTAGAACCTACCTAGTACATAGTATAGGTAGTACAAGAATCAACAACTGGTACATACACATAGTACATCCATCTAGTACCTACAACTAGTATATACAACTAGAAACTAGTAACTAGTACATACCTAGTACATACAATAAGTACATACAACTAGTACATACAACTAGTGCATGCAATTAGTACACACAAATAGTACAGACAGCTAGTACATATAACTAGTACATATAACTGGTACATATAACTAGTACATATAAACAGTACATACAACAAGTATCTACTACATACAACTAGAACCTACCTAGTACATAGTATAGGTAGTACAAGAATCAACAACTGGTACATACACATAGTACATCCATCTAGTACCTACAACTAGTATATACAACTAGAAACTAGTAACTAGTACATACCTAGTACATACAATAAGTACATACAACTAGTACATACAACTAGTGCATGCAATTAGTACACACAAATAGTACAGACAGCTAGTAAATATAACTAGTACATATAACTGGTACATATAACTAGTACATATAAACAGTACATACAACAAGTATCTACTACATACAACTAGAACCTACCTAGTACATAGTATAGGTAGTACAAGAATCAACAACTGGTACATACACATAGTACATACATCTAGTACCTACAACTAGTATATACAACTAGAAACTAGTAACTAGTACATACATAGTACATACAATAAGTATATACAAATAGTATTTACAGCTAGTACATACAACTAGATTATACAACTAGTAACTAGTTCATACAACTAGTTCATGAAAATGGGACATACGAATCGTACTTGAAACTAATAAATACAATCAGTACCTAAACCTAGTACATATTACTGGAACTAGTACCTAAAACCAGTACGTACAACTACTACTAACAACTAGTAATGAGTACATACAACTAGTACATTGAACTAGTATACACAATATGTACATGCAACTAGTACATGCCACTTGTACATACAATTAGTAGATAAAGTTAGTACTTATAACTAGTACATACAAATAGTAACGAAAACATGCAACTAGTACATTGACCTACTACACACAACTTGTACATAAAACTCGTAAATAGTATATATAAACAGTACATACAACTAGTTCATAAAACTAGTTCATACAACTAGTACATGCAACAAGTATCTAGTACATACAAATAGAACCTACCTAGTACATAGTATAAGTAGTACAAGAATCAACAACTGGTACATACACATAGAAACTAGTAAATACTACTAGTTCGAAGAACGAGTACATAGTTCTATATAGAACATACAACTTGAATATACATCTAGTACATAGCTAATATTAACAACTAGTATATACATACAACTATTACGTACAACTGGTACATAACTAGTACATACAAATAGTACATACAACTAGTACATACCAAATAGTACACACACCTGGCATATACAATTAGTACATACAACTAGTACATTGAAGTAGTACATACAACTAGGACAAATAACTAGGACATAAAACTAGTACATACATCTACTACATATAACTGATAAATACACATATACCGAGTAATTATGAATAGTATATACAACTAGTTCAAACAGCTAGTACATACAACTAGTACATATAACTAGTACACAAACATATAACCAGTAAATAAACATATAACTGGCACTAATAAATAGTACATACACATAGTACATACAATTAGTACATGCAACTAGTACATACAACTATAAACTAGTACACACAACTAGTTCATAGAACGAGTACATAATACTAGAACGTACAACTTGTATATACAAATAGTGCATAGCTTATATTTATAACTAGTATATACATAAAACTAGTACATACAACAAGTACATACAACTAGAACATACAACCAGTACATAGCTAGTACATACAACTAGTATATACATACAACTAGTACATACAACTAGTACCTACAACTAGTAAATATAACTAGTACTAGTCCATACAACTAGTACATACAACTAGTACTTGCAGTTAGTACATATAACTAGTGCACACATCTACCACATATAACTAATAATTAAAAATATAACTAGTACATATAAATAGTACATAAACATAGTACATACAAGTAGTTCATATAACTATGAGTATATGAAACTAGGACCTATAACTAGTACACACCTACTACATATGATTGGTACATAAATATATAACTAGTACATATGAATAGTGCATTGATATAGTATATATAACTAGTACATAAAACTAGTACATGCAACTGGAAACTAGTACATAAAACTAATATATACATAAAACCAGCACATTTAACTAGGTCATACAACTATTATATACAAACAAATAGTTCATACAACTAGTATTTACAATTAGGTACATGCAACTAGTACATACAACTAGTTTATACAACTAGTATTTACAATTAGTACGTACAACTAGTTCATACAACTGGTGCATACAACTAGTGCATAGAACTAGTATATATAACTAGTTCACAAACATATAACGAATACATACATATAAGTGGTACTTATAAATAGTTCATACACATAGTACATACAAATAGTAGATACAAACAGTACATACATCTGCTACATATATGTAGTACCTACAACTAGTAAATATAAATAGAACTCTTTCATAAAACTAGTGCATACAACTAGTACATCCATTTAGTACATTCAACTGGTACATCCTAACAGTACACACAAATAGTACATAGCACTAGTACATTCAACTAGCACATTCAACTAGAAAATACAACTATATAGTACAAACAACTAGGACATATAACTAGTACATACACCTGCTACATACAACTAGTACATACACATATACCTAGTAATTATAAATAGTACATACAATTAGTACATAGAACGGGTACATAAAACTAGTACATACAACTAGAAACTAGTCCATACAACTAGTATATATATAACACTAGTACATTTAACTAGTACATAAAACTAGTATATATATACAAAGAGTACATACAACTAGTACAAAAAATTAGTAGGTACAACTAGTTCACACAACCAGTAACTAGTACATATAACTAGAACATGCGACTATGACATACAACTAGTACATACAATTAGTACATAAAACTACTTCATAAAACTAGTATATAGCTAGTTAAAACAACTAGGGCATACATCTTGTACATACCACTGGTTCATATCCAGTATACAACTAGTATATACAACTAGTACATACAATTAGTACAAACAACTACCACATACAACTAGTACGTAGAAGTAGAACATATACCTAGTACATAAACATATAAATAGTACATATAAATATTACATACAACTAGTACAATTACACACAACTGGTTCATGCAACTAGTACATACAATTAGTATCTAGTATATACAACTAGCACCTCCCTAGTACCTAATATAACTAGGACTTGAACCTACAACTAATACATACAACTCGTGCATATAACTACTACATTTGATTGGTACATACAAATAGTATCGAGTACATACAACTAGGATATACAGCTAGTACATATAACTAGTATATACAACCACTACATGAACAGGAAATAAGTACATACAACTATTCCAACTACTACATACAACCAGAATTTGCAACTAGTAAATATAACCAGTACTACGACATAGAACTGGTACATACAACTAATACGTTACAGTAGTATTAACAACTAGTATATACAACTAATGCCTACTTAGTACCTAATATAACTAGTACTAGAACCTATAACTAGTACATACAGCTAGCGCATACACGTAGTGCAGGCAACTTGTACATACAACTGTTACATACAACTACTAGATATAACCAGAACATACACATATAACTAGAATATAACAATAATACATACACCTAGTACATACAACAAGTATATAAAAAACGTACATACAACTAGTACATACAACTAGTACACACAACTAGAAACTAGTACATACACTTAGATCATAATACTAGAACATACAACTTGCATATACAACTAGTACATAGCAACTTCATACAACTAGTATATACATACAACTAGTACGTACAACTGGTACATAACTAGTACAAACAACCTGTACATAGAACGAGTACATAAAACTAGCATATACAACTACTATATAAACAACAAACTAGTATATAAATACAACTAGGACATAGCTAGTACTTACAATTAGTATATACATACAACTAGTATATACAATTAGTACAAACAATTAGTACATACAACTACTACATCCAACTACTACATACAACCAGTACTTACATCTAGTAAATATAGCTAGGACTAGTACATAGAACTAGCACATACAACTAGTACGTTAAAATAGTACTAACAACTAGTACATACAACTAATTCCTACTTAGTACCTATTATAACTAGTACTATAACCTACAAATAGTTCATTCAAACAGCACCTACAACTACTACTTTCAACTAGTACATCTAACAAGTACACAAACCTACTACATATAACTAATACATATAAATATAACTAGTATATATGAATAGTACATACACATAGTACATACAACTAGAAACTAGTACATACAACTAGTATATATATAAAACTAGTACATTTAACTAGTACATACAACCGGTGCATACTTACAACTGGTACATAATACTAGTACATACAAGTAGTACATAAAATTAGTAGGTACAACTAATTCATAAAATTAGTAACTAGTAAATATAATTAGTAAATGCGACTAGTACATACAACTAGTGCATACAACTAGTGCATGCAAGTAGTAGGGCATATAAATAATACATACACCTAATACATATAACTAGTACATTCACTTTTACCTAATAATTATAAATAGTACATACAACTAGTACATAAAACTAGTATCTACTACATAAAACTAGTATCTTCCTAGCACCTAGTTTAACTAGTACAAGAACCTACCACTTGTACATACAACAAGTACATACAACTAGAACATACAACCAGTACATAGCTAGTACATACAACTAGTATATACATACAACTAGTACATACAACTAGTACCTACAACTAGTAAAATATAACTAGTACTAGTCCATACAACTAGTACATACAACTAGTACTTGCAGTTAGTACATATAACTAGTGCACACATCTACCACATATAACTAATAATTAAAAATATAACTAGTACATATAAATAGTACATAAATATAGTACATACAAGTAGTTCATACAACTATGAGTACATGAAACTAGGACCTATAACTAGTACACACCTACTACATATAATTAGTACATAAATATATAACTAGGACATATGAATAGTGCATCCATATAGTATATATAACTAGTACATAAAACTAGTATATGAAACTAGAAACTAGTACATACAACTAATATATACATAAAACTAGCACATTTAACTAGTTCATACAACTATTATATACAAACAACTAGTTCATACAACTAGTATACAATTAGGTCGTACAACTAGTTCCCACAACTATTAACTAGTACATATTACCAGTACATGCAACTAGTACATACAACTAGTACATACAACTAGTTCATAAAACTAGTACATACAACTAGTTCATACAACTAGTATTTACAATTAGTACGTACAACTAGTTCATACAACTGGTGCATACAACTAGTGCATACAACTAGTATATATAACTAGTTCACAAACATATAACGACTATATACATATAAGTGGTACTTATAAATTGTTCTTACACATAGTACATACAAATAGTAGATACAAATAGTACATATATCTGCTACATATAACTAGTACCTAAAACTAGTAATTATAAATAGAACTACTTCATAAAACTAGTGCATACAACTAGTACATGCAATTAGTACATACAACTAGTACATCCTTACAGTACACACAAATAGTACATAAAACTAGTACATACAACTAAAAAACTAGACCATACAACTAGTATATATATAACACTAGTACATTTAACTAGTACATAAAACTAGCATATACATACAAAGAGTACATACAACCAGTATATAAAATTAGTAGGTACAACAAGTTCACACAACTAGTAACTAACTAGTACATGCGACTATGACATTCAACTAGTATATACAACTAGGACATACATCTACTTTATAAAACTAGTATATAGTTAGTACAATCAACTAGTGCTCACATCTTGTACTTATAAACGGTTCATATCCAGTACACACAACTGGTACATACAACTAGTACATCCTACTAGTACATACAATTATTTTATACAACTATAGTTCATTTCATCATAAAGTTACCAAATCTCTTTAAAGCTAATCTAGGTAACATTGGCCATAGTAGGTACCATATAATATACCATTTGATAGAGAATGTATTCAGCTTTCAGATGATATTTTCGGACTTGAAGTATCTCATTCCATTCGGGAGAAAGGAATCAAAATGTAGGTGTAACTATATCGGCAAATCAGATTTGAGAAGCTGGTCACGTTTGCATATATAATGAGGCATAACACTAGTGATAATGCATCGATAACGCACACAGCGTTAAGCAGGATAATACTTGAGTATTATGTACGGCTTTAAATCCTAAGAAGGAGCCTTAAATTCAGTGTTTTCTTTTAGTTACCCTCCGAAAGAAGATGTAAACATTCAGATAAAAGCGGCCTGTGATTGCGGGAGGCGCTATGAAGCTTTTTGTACTATAGCGCTTTACGATCTTTAAATACGTAAGCTTTTTCATCTTTGAAAAGCTTGCGAAGCAAATATTGACTATCACAATGGCGTAACAACTCTAATAAGGATCCTTAAGGGGTTTAAAAGCTCAACATGTCTGATAATACAGAAGAAAGAAACAATACTGACAGCCATCATGATAATTCGTTTTGCGAAGCAATCTGTAATCGACTCCAGGACCTAGCAGTTGTCATTCAATTAATTTAAAATTGAGTTCACCATGGAAAGGCAGAAGAAAGCGTTCTGCGAGAGGATATCAAGCCATAAATAAACGCTGGAATCCACAACCAACAGTCCTATTCCATGCTAGTACTAGTCCCATTGCAAACCAGCATCCCATATAGCAAAACACTCCAGATGACTTACCTAGCAGCTTAAGTGGGGAGGCAGAAGAGAGTTTGTTACTTCAACAACTAACCCGAAAATGTTTATGAATGTATTGCGGCTCATATCTCCATCAAAAAGGGACAAACGGACTTAAACCTACTCCAGAATCTGTTAAATATCATTATCTAAAGAATAAAGCACTAAATGGGCAATAATATAACTTCTTACTAAAGAAATTTCTCACTAAAAAAATCGCCGCTTAGCGCATGTAGGTCAATAACTTCTCTTTCCTTCCTTTCAATCGCTTAAGCATACTTGCGATTATAAAGGACTGCCTAATCTATAAATACTAAATAACTTACAAATGTGTCCCAAAAGCTTTAAATTTCTACAAATCGAAAGAAAAGACATTTTCTTCTTCCTCTACTAAATGTGATTGCGAAATCAATGCATCGCTATAGAAACACAACTAGCATAAAAAATATTAGCCTAAACACCTTTTCGACAATTTTATGATTTAAAAGTGCTTCATTAACAGTGTTTTGGTCACTTTTTTAGCCTGTCATCACTTATTGGTGTAATATCTGCATTTGGTAACTTTATGGTGAAATGAACTATACCACATACAACTTGTACATACAACTAGCACCTACAACTAGTAAATATAACTAGTTTTAGTACATACAACAGGTACATACAATTAGTACATAAAACCAGCGCCTACAGTTAGTACATACAAGTGGTACATATACCTATTACATAAACATATAAATAGAACATACAACTAGTACAATTACACACAACCTGTACATACAACTAGTACATACAATTAGTATCTAGTATATACAACTAGCACCTCTATAGTCCCTAATATAACTAGGACTTGAAACTACAACTAGTACATACAACTAGTGTAAACATATGACTAATACACAGAACGTGTACATACAATTAGCACATACAACTAGTACTTTCAACTAGTACATATAACAAGTACACACACCTACTACATATAACTAATACATAAACATATAACTAGTAAATTTGAATAGTACATACACATAGTACATAGAACTAGAAACTAGTAAATGCGACTAGTATATATATAAAACTAGTGCATTTAACTAGTACATACAATTGGTATATACATACAACTAGTACATACAAGTAATTCATAAAATTCGTAGGTACAACTAGTTCATAAAATTAGTAACTAGTAAATATAATTAGTACATGCGACTACTACATACAACTAGGACATATTACCAGTACATACACCTACCACATATAACTAGTACATACACATATACCTAGTAAATGTAAATAGTACATACAACTAGTACATACAGCTAGCGCATACAACTAGTACATATAACTAGTACACACACATAGAAATAGTAGATACGAAAAATAAATACAACTAGTACATACAACTAGTACGTTCAACTAATACATACAACTAGTATCGAATACATACAACTAGAACATACAACTAGTACATAGCTAGTACATACAACTAGTATATGCATACAACTAGTACACAGAACTTGTACATACAATTACTACATACAACTCATACATACAACTAGCACTTAAACCTAGTAAATATAGCTAGTTCTAGTACATACAACTAGTACATACAACTAGTATTTCAACTAGTACATATAACTAGAAAACACACCTACTACATATAATTAATGCATAAAAATATAACTAGTTCAAATAAATGGTGAATCCACATAGTACATACAACTAGTACATAAAACTAGTAAATAAAACTAGAAACTAGTACATACAACTAGTATATATATAACACTAGTATATTTAACTAGTACATACAACTGGTATATACATACAACTAGTACATACAACTAGTACATAAAATTAATAGGTACAACTAGTTCATACAACTAGTAACTAGTACATATGACTACTACATGCGACTAGTACATACAACTAGAAAATACAACTAGTTCTTAAAACTAGTATATAGCTAGTACAAAGAACTAGTGCATACATCTTGTACATACAACTGGTTCATATCTTGTACATACAACTAGTATATACAACTAGTACAAAGAATTAGTAAATACAACCAGCTAATAAAGCTAGTACATACAAGTAGTACATATACTTAGTACATACAAACATATATAGTACATATGAATAGTACTTACAACTAGTATATATAACTAGTACAAACAGCTAGTACATTCACCCAGTACATACAAATGTAACGAGTACATATAAGTAGTACATACAACTAGTACATACAACTAGTACATATAAATAGTACATACAACTAGTGTCTAGTATATACAACTAGAACCTCCTTAGTACCTGGTATAATTAGGACTAGAACCTACAACTAGTATATACTACTAGTACATGCAACTAGTGTCTAGTATATACAACTAGAACCTCCTTAGTACCTGGTATAATTAGGACTAGAACCTACAACTAGTATATACTACTAGTACATGCAACTAGTACGTGCAACTAGTAAATATAACTAGTACATATAACTATTACATATGACTAGGACATACACATATAATTAGTCCATAAATATGGTACATACAACTAGTACAGAAGACTAGTTCACACGAACAACAATTAGTTCATAGAGCTAGTTCATTCCTAGTCCCTAGTATACCTTGTACTAGAACTTAAAACTAGTCCAAACATCTAGTACATACAACTAATATATACAATTAGGCAATAGTACGTACAACTAGTATATACAACTAGTACATACCAAATAGTACACACACCTAGCACATACAATTAGTACATACAACTAGTTCATATAACGATTACATAATACTAGAACGTATATATACAACTAGTGTATAGCTATTATTTATAACTAGTATATACCTACAGCTAATACCTACAACTACTAAATATAACTAGGACTAGTACATAAAACTTGTGAAAAGGACTAGTACACAAAACTAGTGAATAGAACTAGTACATATAATTAGTACATACAACTAGTACATGAAACTAGTACATACAATTAGTACATTCAACTAGTACATTCAACTAGTCACTAAAACAAACAGCTAGGACATATAACTAGTACATACACCTACTACATATAACTAGTAAATACAAATATTTGTAATTATAAAGAGTACATACACCTACTACATATAACTAGTACATGAAAAATCTAAGATACCATTTTCCTACATGCTATAGGCCTATTCTGTAAAAAGAGCCTATAGGGGAACTAAACCTAAAGAGAGCTTTAGATGAAGAAACAGTAGTCTTTTCTTCCTTCTTTTCCCTTCTTTCATCTCCTTCTCCACTGGATCAGCTGTTTCTGGGAATTCCACCCTTCATCAGTGATCCTGGGAGTCTTTGTCTTTTTCTTTTTCTTGATCTTCTGTGAATCCTTGGCACATACACTTTTGGCACATACACTTTTGGCACATACACTTTTACCTAATAATTATAAATAGTACCTACAACTAGTACACACAACTAGTACGGACAACTAGTATCTACTATATACAACTAGTACCTTCCTAGCACCTAGTATAACTAGTACAAGAACCTACCACTTGTACATACAACTAGTACATACAACTAGAACATACAATCAGTACATAGCTAGTACATACAACTAGTATATACATACAACTAGTACACACAACTAGTACCTACAACTAGTAAAATATAACTAGTACTAGTCCATACAACTAGTACATACAACTAGTACCGGCAACTAGTACATATAACTAGGACACACATCTACCACATATATATAACTAATATATAAAAATATAACTGGTACATATAAATAGTACATAAACATAGTACATACAACTAGTACATACAACTAGTTCATAGAACTAGTACATTCAACTAGTACATACAACTAGGACAAACAACTAGGACATAACATTAGTACATACATCTATAACATATAGCTAGTAAATACACATATACCTGGTTATTATGAATAGTACATACAACTAGTACATACAGCTAGTGCATGCTACTAGTATATATAACTAGTACACAAACATATAACCAGTTAATACACATATAACTGGCACTTATAAATAGTACATACACATAGTACATACAATCAGTACATACAACTAGTACATTCAACTATAAACTAGTACATACAACTAGTTCATAGAACGAGTAAATAATACTAGAACGTACAAGATGTATATACAACTAGTGCATAGCTATTATTTATAACTAGTATATACATACAACTAGTACATACAACTGGAACATAATTAGTACATACAACTAGTATATACAAATAGAACAAACAATTAGTACATACCACTATTCCATACAACTTTTAGATACAGATAATACCCACAACTACTAAATATAACCTGGACTAGTACATAAAACTAGTGATTACAACTGGAAACTAGCACATACAACTAATATATATATATAATTAGTACATTTAACTAGTACATACAAATGGATATACATAAAACTAGTACATGCAACTAGTTCATAAAATTAATAGATACAACTAGTTCATACAACTAGTTCATACAACTAGTAACTAGTACATCTAACTAGTACATGTGACTAGTTCATACAACTAGTACACACAACTAGTATATACAACAAATTCATAAAACTAGTATATAGCTAGTAGAAGGAACTAGTGCATTCATCTTGTACATAAAACAGGTTCATATCTAGTATATACAACTAGTACATAGAACTAGTACATAGAATTAGTACACACAACCAACTAATACAGCTAGTACAAGTAGTAAATAAAATTATTAGGTCGAACTAGTTCATACAACTAGTAACTAGTACATAAAACTAGTACATGCGACTAGTACATACAACTAGTACATATAAATAGTACATACAACAGTTACACACTACTTATACCTTCAACTAGTACAAATAACTACTACATTCGACTAGTACATACAAAAAGTATTGAGTACATACAACTAGTATATACAACTAGTGCATACAATTAGTACACACAAATAGTACATACAGCTAGTTCATATAACTAGTACATATAAACAGTACATACAACTAGTTCATCCAACTAGTACATGCAACAAGTATCTAGTACATACAACTAGAACCAACCTATTACATAGTATAAGTAGTACAAGAATCAACAACTGGTCCATACAAATAGTACAAACAACTAGTACATACAACTAGACTATACAACTATTAACTAGTACATACAACTAGAACATTCAAATGGGACATAAGAATCGTACTTGCAACTAATAAATACAACTAGTACCTACAACAAGTACATAAAACTGGAACTAGTACGTAAAACTAGTACATACAACTACTACTAAAAACTAGTAACGCGTACATACAACTAGTACATTGAACTAGTATGCACAATATGTACATGCAACTAGTACATGCAACTTGTACATACAATTAGTAGAAAAAATTAGTACATATAACTAGTATATACAAATAGTAACGAAAACTTACAACTAGTACATTGAACTACATACACCCAACTTGTACATAAAACTAGTAAATAGTAAAATCAGCTAGGATATACACCTGGTACATACAACTAGTACTTACAACTAGTACATACAACTAGAAACTAGTAAATACTACTTGTTCGTAGAACGTGTACATAATACTAGATAGAACATACAACTTGAATATACATCTAGTGCATAGCTAATATTAACAAATAGTATATACATACAACTATTACGTACAACTGGTACATAACTAGTACATACAAATAGTACATACAACTAGTACATACCAAATAGTACACACACCTAGTACATACACCTACTACATATAACTACTACATACACATATACCTAGTTATTATGAATAGTACATACAACTAATACATAGAACGGGTACATAAAACTAGTACATTAAACTAGAAACTAGTCCATACAACTAGTATATATATAACACTAGTACAATTAACTAGTACATAAAACTAGTATATACCTTCAAAGAGAACATACAACTAGTATATAAATTTAGTAGGTACAACTAGTTCACACAACTAGTAACTAGTACATATAACTAGTAAATGTGACTATGACATACAACTAGTTCATACAACTAGTACATACAACTACTTCATAAAACTAGTATATAGCTAATACAAACAACTAGTACATACATTTTGTAAATACAACTGGTTCATATCTAGTACATACAACCAGTCCATACAACCAGTACATCCAGCTAGAGCATACAATTAGTACACACAAATAGTACATACCGCTAGTACATATAACCAGTACACACACCTACTACATAAAACTAATACATAAAAATATAACTCTTTCAAATAAATAGTGCATCCACATAGTCCATACACCTAGTACATAAAACTAGTAAATACAACTAGAAACTAGTACCTACATCTGGTATATATATAAAATTAGTACATTTAACTAGTACATACAACTGGTATATACATACAACTAGTACATAGAATTAATAGGTACAACTAGTTCATACAACTAGTAACTAGTACATATAACTAATACATACAAATAGTACATACAAGCAGTACATATAACTAGTACATACAACATTTACACACTACTTATACCTTCAACTAGTACAAATAACTACTACATTCGACTACTACATACAAATAGTATTGAATACACACAACTAGTACATACAACTAGTGCATACAATTAGTACACACAAATAGTACATACAGCTAGTAAATATAACTAGTACATACTTCTAGTACATAAAACTAGTACATATAAATGGTACATACAACTAGTACATATAAAAAGTACACACAACTAGTTCATAAAACTAATTCATCCAACTAGTACATGCAACTAGAACCTACCTAATACATAGTATAAGTAGTACAAGAATCAACAACTGGTACATACACATAGTACATACAACTAGTACTTACAACTAGTACATACAACTTGAAACTAGTAAATACTACTAGTTCACAGAACGAGTACAAAATACTATATAGAGCATACAATTTGACTATACATCTAGTACATAGCTAATATCAACAACTAGTATATACGTATAATTATTACGTACAACTGGTACATATCTAGTACATACAAATGGAACAAACAATTAGTACACAAAACTATTACATACAGCTTTTACATACAGCTAGTACCTACAACTACTAAATATAACTAGGACTAGTATAAAACTAGTGAATACAGCTAGTACATACAATTAGTACATACAACTGGTACATGCAACTAGTACATACCAAATAAAACTCACAACTAGAACATACAATTATTATATACAACTAGTACATTCAACTAGTCCATACAACTACGACAAACAGCTAGGACATATAACCAGTACATACACCTACTACATATAACTAGTAAATACACATGCCTTGTAATTAAAAATAGTCATACAACTAGAACATACAACTAGTACATAAAACTAGTACATACAACTAGTACATACAACTAGAAACTGATATATACAACTAGCTCACAAAATGAGTACATAATACTAGAATATTATTCAACTAGTACATAACTACTAGACACAAATAGGAAAAACAACTAGGACACATAAATAGTACATTCACTTACTACATATAACTAGTACATACACTTTTACCTAATAATTATAAATGGGACATGCAACTAGTACATACAACTAGTACTTGCAACTAGTACATAAAACTAACACATAAAAATGTAATTGTACATATAAAGAGTACATAAACATAGTACATACAAGTAGTTCATACAACTACCAGTACATAGAACGAGTACATAAAACTAGGACCTATAACTAGTACACACCTACTACATATAATTAGTACATAAATATATAACTAGTACATATGAATAGTGAATCCATATAGTATATATAAGTAGTACATAAAACTAGTATATTCAACTAGAAACTAGTTCATACAACTATTATATACAAACAACTAGTTCATAAAACTAGTATTTACAATTAGGTCGTACAACTAGTACATACAACTAGTACATTCAACTAGTACATACAACTAGGACAACCAACTAGGATTTATAACTAGTACATACACCAACTACTTATAACTAGTAAATACACATTTACCTTGTAATTATAAATAGTACATACAACCAGTACATACAGATAGTGCATTCAACTAGTATATATAACTAGTTCATTAACATATAACTACTCTATACATATAAGTGGTACTTATAAATAGTACATACGCATAGTTCATACAAATAATAGATACAAATAGTAAATACATCTGCTACATATAACTAGTACCTACAAGTAGAAAATATAAATATAACTAGTTCATAAAAATAGTGCATACAACCAGTATATGCAATTAGTACATACAACTAGTACACCCTAACAGTACACACAAATAGTACATACAACTACTACATACAACTAGTACATTCAACTAGAATATACAAGTAGTACAAACAACTAGGACATATAACTGGTACAAACACCTACTACATACAACTAGGACTTACACATATACCTAGTTATTATAAATAGTACACACAACTAGTTCATAGAACGGGTACATAAAACTAGTACATAGAACTAGTATATATATACCACTAGTACATTTGACTAGTACATAAAACTAGTATATTCATACAAAGAGTACATAGAACTAGTACATAAAATTAGTAGGTACAACTAGTTCACACAACTAGTTACTAGTACATATAACTAGTACATGCGACTATGACATTCAACTAGTACATACAACTAGGACTTATAACTAGTCCATAAACCTACTACATATAACTAGTACACACAGATATACCTCGTAAATGTAAATAGTACATACAACTAGTACATACAGCTAGCGCATACAACTAGTACATATAGCTAGTACACACACATATAAATAGAACATACAAATAGTAAATACAACTAGTACATTCAACTAGTACATACAACATGTATCTAGTACATACAACTAGAACATACAACTTGTACAAAGGTAGTACATACAATTAATATATACATACAACTAGAACAGAACTTGTACATACAATTAGCACATGCAACTACTACAAACAACTAATACATTAAACTAGTACCTAAAACTAGTAAATATAGCTAATTCTAGTACATACAACTAGTATATACAACTAGTACATAGAATTAGTAAATACAACCCGCTAATACAGCTAGTACATACAAGTAGTACATATAAGTAGTATATACAACTAGTACATATAACTAGTACATGCAACTAGTGTCTAGTATATACAACTAATACCTCCCTAGTACCTAATATAATTAGGACTAGAACCTACAACTAGTATATACTACTAGTACATACAACTAGTACATGCAACTAGTACATATAACTAGTACATATAACTATTACATATGACTTGTAAATACACATATAACTAATACATAAATGTAGTACATACAACTAGTACCGAAAACTAGTTCACACAAACAAACAAGTAGTTCATAAAACTAGTTCATTCCTAGAACCTAGTATAACTTGTACTAGAACGTAAAACTAGTTCAAACATCTAGTACATACAACTAGTACATACAACTAGTACATACAACTAGTACATATATCTAGTACATACAACAATTACACACTACTTATACATTCAACTAGTCCAAATAACTACTACATTTGACTAGTACATACAAATAGTATTGAGTACATACTACTAGTACATAAAACTACTACATACAACTAGAAACTAGTCCATACAACTAGTATATATATAACACTAGTACATTTAACTAGTACATTAAACTAGTATATACATACAAAGAGTACATTTAACTAGTACATTAAACTAGTATATACATACAAAGAGTACATGCAACTAGTACATAAAATTGGGAGGTACAATTAGTTAACAAAACTAGTGAATAGTACATAAAACTAGTACATGCGACTAGGACATACAACTAGTACATACAACTAGTACATACAACTACTTCATAAAACTAGTAAATAGCTAGTACACACAACTATTGCATACATCTTGTACATACAACGGGTTCATATCTAGTACATTCAACTAATACATACAACCAGCTAATAAAGCTAGCATATACAAGTAGTACATATACCTACACATATATGTAGTACATATAAATAGTACGTACAACTAGTGTCCAGTATATACAACTAGCACCTCCCTAGTACCTAGTATAATTAGGACTAGAACCTACAACTAGTATATACTACTAGTACCTACAACTAGTACATGCAACTAGTACATGTAACTAGTACATAAATATGGTACATGCAACTAGTACAGAAAACTAGTTCACACAAACAAACAAGTAGTTCATAGAACTAGTTCATTCCCAGTACCTAGTATAACTTGTACTGGAACCTAAAACTAGTTCAAACATCTAGTACATAAAACTAGTACATACAATTAAGGCAACTAGTGCATACAATTAGTACGCACAAATAGTAAATAAAGCTAGTAAATATAACTAGTACATACTACTAGGACATAAAACTAGTACATATAACTGGTACATATAACTAGTACATATAAACAGTACATACAACTAGTTCATAAAACTAGTTCATACAACTAGTACATGCAACAAGTATCTAGTACATAAAAATAGTACCTAGTACATGGTATAACTAGTACAAGAATCAACAACTGGTAAATACACATAGTACATACAACAAGTACTTACAAATAGGACATACAACTAGAAACTAGTAAATACTACTAGTTCATAGAACGAGTATATAATACAATATAGAGAATACAACTTGAATATACATCTAGTATATAGCTAATATTAACAACTAGCATATACATACAACTATTAAGTACAACTGGTACATAACTAGTACATACAAATAGTACATACAACTAGTACATGCAACTAGTACATATAACTAGTACATACCAAATAGTACCCACAACTAGTAAATACAATTAGTACATTCAACCAGTCCATACAACTGCGATAAACAGCTAGGACATATAACTTGCACATACACCTACTACATATAACTAGTAAATACACATACCTTAAATTATAAATAGTACATACAACTAGTACATACAACTAGAAAGTAGTATATATAACTAGCTCACAGAATGAGTACATAATACTAGAACATCCAACTTGAATATTCAACTAGTAAATAACTACTACACACAACAAGGAAAAACAACTAGGACATACAAATAGTACACACACCTACCACATATAACTAGAACATTCACTTTTACCTAATCATAATAAATAGGACATAAAACTAGTACTTACAACTAGTACATACAACTAGTATTTACAACATACAACTAGTACCTTCCTAGCACCTAGTATAACAAGTACAAGAACCTACCACTTGTATATACAACTAGTACATACAACTAGAATATACAACCAGTACATAGCTAGTTCATACAACTAGTATATACATACAACTAGTACATAAAACTAGTATCTACAACAAGTAAATATAACTAGTACTAGTCCATAAAACTAGTACATACAACTAGTCCTTGCAACTAATACATAGCTAGTCCATACAACTAGTACTTGTAACTAGCACATATAACTAGTACACACATCTACCACATATAACTAATACATATAAATATAACTTGTACATATAAATAGTACATAAAGATAGTACATACAAGTAGTTCATACAACTACTAGTACATAGAACGAGTACATAAAACTAGGACCTATAACTAATACACACCTACTACATATAATTAGTACATAAATATATAACTAGTACATATGATTAGTGCATCCATATAGTATAGTACATGCAACTAGAAACTAGTACATACAACTAATATATACATAAAACTAGCACATGTAATTAGTTCATACAACTATTATATACAAACAACTAGTTCATACAACTAGTATTTACAATTAGGTCGTACAACTAGTTCACACAACTATTAACTTGTACATATAACCAGTACATGCAACTAGTACATACAACTAGTACATACAATTAGTTCATATAACTAGTACATCCAACTAGTTCATACAACTAGTAACTAGTACATATAACTAGTACATTCAACTAGTACATACAAGCTGTTCAGCTGTCCTGGGTTCAATTCCAGCAATTGCTTCTTTCGTGTTTTTCCCTCTTTATGATGTTTCAATGGTAATTACTTGTGGTTTGATTATCACATCGATTTTTCATAGATTTACCCAGCTCTCTTGTGGTTGAGGGTGGCCAGCGACCCATTGGTTAAGATGGCCCCTCCCACTGAAAATGGGCTGGGTCTTGATTATCAGCTTGTCTGATGAAGTGAATCACCACTAATTAAGAATGTACACTGATTATTTGTTGTAGTTAGTTTAAGAGGGGGAACATGGGAGAGGCATTGCTGTGGCAGTTGTAGCTCAGTGGCAGAGCAACTGGTGGTCATAACCAGCTGTCCTGGGTTCAATTCCCAGCAATTGCTTCTTTCGTGTTTTTCCCTCTTTATGATGTTTCAATGATAATTACTTGTGGTTTGATTATCACATCGATTTTTCATAGATTTACCCAGCTCTCCTGTGGTTGATGGTGGCCAGCGAACCATTGGTTAAGATGGCCCCTCCCACTGGAAATGGGCTGGGTCTTGATTATCAGCTTGACTGATGAAGTGAATCACCACTAATTAAGAATGTACACTGATTATTTGTTGTAGTTAGTTTAAGAGGGGAACATGGGAGAGGCATTGCTGTGGCAGTTGTAGCTCAGTGGCAGAGCAACTGGTGGTCATAACCAGCTGTCCTGGGTTCAATTCCCAGCAATTGCTTCTTTCGTGTTTTTCCCTCTTTATGATGTTTCAATGATAATTACTTATGGTTTGATTATCACATCGATTTTTCATACAACTAGGACAAACAACTAGGATATATAACTAGTACATATACCAACTACATATAACTTGTAAATAGACATATATATTGTAATTATAAATAGTACATACAACTAGAACATACAGCTAGTGCATACAATTAGTATATATAACTAGTTCACAAACATATAATTACTACATACATATAACTGGTACTTATAAATAGTTCATACACATAGTACATACAAAGAGTAGATACAAATAGTAAATACATCTGCTACACATAACTAGTACCTACAACTAGTAAATATAAAAGAACTAGTTCATAAAACTAGTGCATACAACTAGTACATGGAACTAGTACATACAACTAGTAGATCCTAACAGTACACACAAATAGTACATACAACTAGTACATACAACTAGTACATTCAACTAGAACATACAGCTAGTGCATACAACTAGTATATATAAATAGTTCAAAAACATATAATTACTACATACATATAACTGGTACTTATAAATAGTTCATACACATAGTACATACAAATAGTATAATACATCAGCTACACATAACTAGTACCTACAACTAGTAAATATAAATAGAACTAGTTCAAAAACTAGTGCATACAACTAGTACAAACAACTAGGACATATAACTAGTACATACACCTACTATATACAACTAGTACATACAACTAGAAACTAGTCTATACAACTAGTATCTATATAACACTAGTACATTTAACTAGTACCTAAAACTTGTATATACATACAAAGAGTACATACAACTAGTACCTGAAATTAGTAGGTACAACTAGTTCACACATCTAGTAACTAGTACATATAACTAGTACATGCGACTGTGATATACAACTAGAACATACAATTAGTACATAAAACTAGTTCAAACAAACAAACAAGTAGTATATATAACGAGTTCCTTCCTAGTTCCTAGTATAACTTTTACTAGAAACCTACACTTACTTCAAAAAACTAGTACATACAATTAGTACAAACAATTAGTCACTAGTACATACAACTAACACATACAACTAGTACATATAAATACTACATTTGACTGGCACATACAAATAGTATCGAGTACATTCAACTAGTATATACAGCTAGTACATTCAACTAGTATATACAACTACTACATGAACATTAAACTAGTACATACAACTAGTACATAGCTACTACATACAATTAGTATACACATACAACTAGTGTATACAACTAATACATACAATTAGTACATACAACTACTACATACAACTACTACACAACCACTACCTACAACTAGTAAATATAACTAGTACTAGTACATAGAACTAGTACATACAATTAATATGTTAAAGTAGTACTAACAACTAGTATATACAACTAATGCCTACTTAGTACCTAATATAGCTAGTACTAGAACCTACAACAAGTACATACAGCTAGCGCATACATGTAGTATAGGTAACTTGTACATACAACTGTTACATACAACTACTACATATAACCAGCACACACACATATAACTAGAATATAAAAATAGTACATACATCTAGTACATACAACAACTACATACAAAACGTACTTACAACTAGTACATACAACTAGTACACAGAACGAGTGCATAATACTAGAACATACAACTTGTATATACAACTAGTACATAGCAACTACATACAACTAGTATATACATACAACTAGTACGTACAACTGGTACATAATTAATACATAGAACTTGAACATAACAAATATATACAAGTTGTACATAGTACGAGTACATTAAACTAGCATATACAACTACTACATAAACAGCAAACTAGTATATACATACAACTAGTACATAGCTAGTACTTACAATTAGTATATACATACACCTAGTATATACAACTAGTACAAACAATTAGTACATACAACTACCACATACAACCGATACCAACATCTAGTAAATATAACTAGTACTAGTACATACAACTAGTACATACAACTAGTACGTTAAAATAGTACTAACAACTATTACAACTAACTAATTCCTACTTAGTACCTTCTATAACTAGTTCTAGAACCTACAAATAGTACATACAATTAGCACATACCACTAGTACTTTCAACTAGTACATATAACAAGACCACACACATCCTACATATAACTGATATATAAATGTATAACTAGTATATATGAATAGTACATAAACACAGTACATACAACTAGAAACTAGTACATTTAACTAATACATAAAACTGGTATATACATACAATTAGTACATACAACTAGTACATAATATTCGTAGGTACAACTAGTTCAAAAATTAGTAACTAGTAAATATGATTAGTAAATGCGACTAGTGTATACAACTAGTACATACAACTAGTGAATGCAACTAGTACATGCAACTAGGACATATAACTAGTACATACACCTACTACATATAACTAGTTCACACACGTATACCTAGTAAATGTAAATAGTACATAGAACTAGTACATACAGCTAGCGCATACAACTAGTACATATAACTAGTTCACACACATATAAATAGTACATACAAAAAGTAAATACAACTAGTACATACAAAAAGTAAATACAACTAGTACATACAACTAGTATCTAGTACATACAACTAGAACATACAACTAGTACATAGCTGGTACATACAACTAGTATATACATGCAACTAGTACACACAACTTGTTCATACAATTAGCACATGCAATTATTATATACAACTGAAACATACAACGAGTACCTAAAATTAGTAAATATAGCTAGTTCTAGTATATACAACTAGTACATACAACTTTTACATACAGCTAGTGCCTACAATTACTAAATATAACTAGGACTAGTACATAAAACTAGTTAATACAACTAATTCATACAATTAGTACATACAACTAGGACTTTCAACTAGTACATATAACTAGTACACACACCTACTACATATCACAAATACATAAAAATATAACTAGTTCAAATAAATAGTGCATCCAAATAGTACATGCAACTAGTACCTAAAACTAGTAAATACCACTAGAAACTAGTACATACAATTAGTATATATATACAATTAGTCCATTTAACTAGTACATACATCTGGTATATACATACAACTAATAGACACCTAGTTCATAAAATTAAGAGGTACAACTATTTCATACAACTAGAAACTAGTACATATAACTAGTACATGCGATTTGTACATACAACTAGTGCATACAGCTGGTACATTAAACTAGTTCATAAAACTAGTATATAGCTAGAACAAAGAACTAGTGCATACATCTTGTACATACAACTGGTTCATATCTAGTACATACAACTAGTAAATACAACTAGTACATACAATTAGTACATAGAATTAGTAAATACAACCAGCAAATACAGCTAGTACATACAAGTAGTACATATACCTAGTTCATACACACATATATAGTACATATAAATAGTACGTACAACTAGTATATATAACTAGTACAAACAGCTAGTACATACACCCAATACATATAAATGTAACGAGTACATATAAGTAGAACATACAACTAGTACATGCAACTAGTACATATTAATTGTACATACAACTAATACATACAACAATTACACAAAACTGGTACATACAACTTTTACATACAGCTAGTGCCTACAATTACTAAATATAACTAGGACTAGTACATAAAACTAGTTAATACAACTAATTCATACAATTAGTACATACAACTAGGACTAGGACATACAAGGCGATTTCAGAGATGCACTGTGCATTCGATACCAATGGACACCCCCTAGATTGCCCTCACAATGTGCTTGCGGGCAGGGCTTTAGTGTCTCACACGCCATGGACTGTCCAAGGGGAGGATTCCCAAGTAAGCGCCACAACCTCATTCGTGACATAACAGCCAACCTTATGACAGAAGTGTGTGAGGGAGTTGCTACTGAACCGCCATTGCAACCCCTGAGTGGCGAGACGTTCTCCTACGCAAGTGCAATCACTGAGGACAATGCGAGATCAGACATCTGTGCCCAGGGCTTCTGGGGCAACGATAGTCAAAGGGCATTTTTTGACGTAAGGATTTGTAATCCAACTGCCCAAAGCTATCGCAAATCCTCCCTGGAAGCAGTATACCGATTGCAAGAGCGGGGAAAGCGTAGGCAATATGAAGAACGCATCAGAGAGGTAGAGATGAGCTCCTTCACCCCCCTTGTCTTCTCGATCTTTGGAGGGATGAGCAAGTCTACAGCAGTGGCATACAAGCATCTGGCTGACCTGATCTCAGCGAAGCGAGGCGAACCATATGGTCAGGTGATTTCATGGATTCGCATCAAGATCAACTTTGCCCTCCTCAAATCCTCGATCAATGCAATCAGAGGATACAGATCTCGTCAAGGGAGACCCATCAGATTTGACTCATTTACACTTGCCAATAATGACTGCAGGTCATGTGTCCTGCCTTCAATCTAACTATTGTAACTATGCTTGTATGGTTTTTATTGACTATACATAAAAACTAATTTTTTTTTCTCTTATATGCATTGTTACGAAGTGTGTAGTTTATGATTAAAGTTTCTTCAGGTACATACAACTAGGATTTATAACTAGTACATACAACTAGTACATACAACTAGTGTCTAGTATATACAACTAATACCTCCCTAGTACCTAGTATAATTAGGACTAGAACCTACAACTAGTATATACTACTAGTATATACATACAACAAGTACATGCAACTAGTACATAAAACTAGTACATATAAATATTACATATGATTAGTACATACAATTATAATTACTACATAAATTTAGTATATACAACTAGTACAGAAAACTAGTACACAAACAAACAAGTAGTTCAAAGAACTAGTTCATTCCTAGTACCTAATATAACTTTTACGAGAACCTAAAACTAGTTCAAACATCTAGTACATACAACTAGTACTTACAATTAGGCAATAGTACATACAACTAGAATGTACAACTAGTACATACAACAATTACACACTACTTATACATTCAACTAGTACAAATGACTACTACATTCAACTAGTACATACAAATTGTATTGAGTACATACAACTAGTACATACAACTAGTGCATACAATTAGTACACACATATAGTACATACAGCTAGTAAATATAACTAGTACATACTACTAGTACATAAAACTAGTACATATAACTGGTACATATAACTAGTACATATAAACAGTACACACAACTAGTTCATAAAACTAGTTCATACAACTAGTACATGCAACAAGTATCTAGTACATACAACTAGAACCTACCTAGTACTTAGTATAAGTAGGACAAGAATCAACAACTGGTACATACACACAGTACATACAACTAGTACTTACAACTAGTACATACAACTAGAAACTAGTAAATACTACTAGTTCATAGAACAAGTTTTATGTACTAATTGTATGTCCTAGTTGTGGGTACGATTTGATATGTACTAGTTTTGTGTACTAGTTGCATGTACTAGTTGTATGTACAAGTTGTTTGTACTAGTTGTATTCACTAGTTTTATGTACTAGTCCTAGTTATATTTAGTAGTTGTAGTGTACTAGCTGTATGTAAAAGTTGTATATAATAGTTGTATTTACTAATTGTTTGTTCTATTTGTATGTACTAGTTGTATGTACTAGTTATGTACCAGTTGTATGTACTAGTTATATGTATATACTAGTTGTTAATATTAGCTATGTACTAGATGTATATTCAAGTTGTATGTTCTATATAGTATTATGTACTAGTCCATTCAACTAGTCCATCCATGATTAATCGATGTGATAATCAACCCACAAGTAATAATCATAAAGAGGGAAAAACACGAAAGAAGCAATTGCTGGAATTGAACCCAGGATAGCTGGTTATGACCACCAGTTGCTCTGCCACTGAGCTACAACTAGGACATACAACTAGGGCAAACAACTAGGATATATAACCAGTACATACACCAACTACATATAACTAGTAAATACACATATACCTTGTAAACCTAAATTTACCTTGTATACACCTACTACATATAACTAGAACATACACATTTACCTAATAATTATAAATAAGGACTAGTTGTATGTACTAGTTGTATGTACTATTGCCTAATATATGTACTAGTTGTATGTTCTAGATGTTTGAACTAGTTTTAGGTTCTAGTACAAATTATACTAGGTACTAGGAATGAACTAGTTCTATGAACTACTTGTTTGTTTGTGTGAACTAGTTTTCTGTACTAGTTGTATATATTAAATTTATGTACTAGTTATATTTATATGTACTAGTCATATGTACTATTTATAAGTACCAGTTATATATATGGAGTAGTTATATCTTTGTGAAGTAGTTATATATTCTAATTGTATGCAGTAACTGTGTGTACTAGTTGTATGTACTATTTATATTTACAAGGTATATGTGTACTTACTAGTTATATGTAGTTTATGTATGTACTGGTTATATATCCTAGTTGTTTGTCCTAGTTGTATGTACTAGTTGAATGTACTAGTTATATGTACTAGTTACTAGTTGTATGAACTAGTTGTAGGTACTAATTGTAAATACTAGTTGTATGAACTAGTTGTATGTACTAGTTGTATGTACTAGTTGCATGTACTGGTTATATGTACTAGTTAATAGTTGTGTGACCTAATTGTACAACCTAATTGTAAATACTAGATGTATGAATTAGTTAAATGTACTAGTTATATGTATATATTAGTTGTATGTGCTAGTTTCGAGTTACATGGACCAGTTTTATGTACTGGTCATATATACTATATGGATGCACTATTCATATGTATTAGTTAAATATTTATGTGCTAATTATATGTAGTAAGTGTGTACTAGTTATAGGTCCTAGTTTTATGTACACGTTCTATGTACTAGTAGTTGCATGAACTACTTGCATGTACTATGTTTATGTACTATTTATATGTACTAGTTATATTTTTAATTATTAGTTATATGTGGTAGATTTGTGTACTAGGTATATGTACTCATTGCAAGTACTAGTTGTATGTACTAATTGTATGGACTAGTACTAGTTATATTTACTAGTTGTAGTTACTAGTTGTATGTACTAGTTGTATGTACTAGTTGTATGTAATTATTAGGTAAAAGTGTATGTACTAGTTATATGTACTAGTTTTATGTACTAGTTTTATGTACTAGTTGTATATACTATTTATAATTACAAGGAATGTGTATTTATTAGTTATATGTAATAGGTGTGTGTACTAGTTATATGTCAAAGCTGTTTGTCCTAGTTGTATGGACTAATTGAATGTACTAGTCTTATGTACTAATTGTATGTGCTATATGTGTACTATTAGGTATGTACTAGCGGTATGTACTATTTTTATGTACTGGTTATGTACCAGTTGTACTTAATAGTTGTATTAATATACTAGTTGCTAATATTAGCTGTGTACTAGATGTATATTCAAGTTGTGTGTTCTGTATAGTATTATGTACTCGTTCTATGAATTAGTAGTGTTTACTAGTTTCTAGTTGTATGTACTAGTTGTAAGTAGTAGTTGTATGGACTATGTGTTTGTACAAGTTGTTGATTCTTGTACTAGTTATACTATGTACTAGTCGTGGGAATTGGAGGCTGTGGTTCCAAGCTGACAAGAGGATGGGTATTGTCCAGTTCAACCCCCCGACGGAGCAGGGTGCTTAGCCCCTCATGTGGCATCCTGTGGCTAAATCAGCCTCCCTGTCAGTATGGGCTAACCCCCCGTCTGGCAGTTACACTGGGTTACGTTACGTCATGAGAATAATGATTTTCAAGACAGGCTGTGGCCTAGGTGCACCAGTGGTGAAGAAAACCCTGGTTCAACCAGAATAGGCGATTCCACTGGTGCCTCACAGGTAGATGTACCTAAATGTAATAACCCTTCTTCGGTCCCCGTGACGGGCCAACCAGCCCTAAGGACCGAGGAAATGGTTAGGGCACTAATTGATTGCTTTGAGCGATCTGAACCCAAAAGAGGTGGCTATCAGAAGCGTTTAGAGCGGGAATGGCTGAGCAAATACCCACATTTGCCTCAGACCGGTCGAACCCTTGCCTTCCAAGCCAAAAGGAGCTTGGTAGGAGACGGAGTACTGCAAGTAACGGGTAGCCGAGATTTAGATTTGGTTAATGATGCACCGCAAGGTGCCTCTAGAAGGAGAAGGATCCAAGGGGTGATCTGGAACCTTCAGAGGGATAATATCCTCATGGAGCTCTACCGAGAAAGTAAGCCCATGGAAAAGGGGTATGCCGAGCGGTTGTACCAGGCTTGGAATGCTGCAATGCCAGACCATAAAACCACAAAGGTAGCGCTAACTACAAGACTTAGTAGAATCCGCAGAGGTCAAGGTCTCTCGAGACTAAACCTTGTGGAACCTGACTCTTGTGGTGTAGCCACCCTAACTGGGACTGTGGAGGAAGGTGTGGGAGCCCAGGGACAGGAGGAGCTTCACCAAGTTCAGGCTGGGACTGAACAAAATGGTGAGCAGCCTGCAGTCCCTGTTGAAACTCCTGCACATGATCATCCCAGACCCAGGACGAGTGGCAATGATAATCTGATGCAACTTTTAGGCAAAGCAAAAGATGCCTGTCTCCGAAAGAAACCTGGAGATTTCTCTGGTAGAAAACCCTGTGGGGCGGTGCGGTTCAACCATGTTGATACGGCGCTGCTTCAGGAGGCCAATGATTGGGTGGAGAAAGAGTGGCAGGAAGGCCCTAGGTCGGCCTGGCACCTGAACTGCCTAGTCTACTCTGTTGCTATGGCTGTGAGGGGAAAAACAACCTACGAATCGCAGCCATGCAACCAGGGAAGGAAATCAGATAATCAGAAGGGAAGTAAGAGACAGGAAGGTCACATAAGTGACAGGAAGGCCAAGGCCTTAGGTTTAGAAGACTGCTTGCCTGGTTGGATGTGGAAATAGCGCATCAACAGAATAATAATCCTATGACCAAACGCCAGAAAGTACTCCGAAGAAAGCTTAGGAGGGAGTTCCATTCATTAAACCTGAATGTGCTGATCAGAGCTCGGGAACAGACACTGGGGAAACTCAGGGTCTGGACCCTACAAGAGCGAAGATCGGCTGAACGCAGGAAATTCCAGGAACAAAACCACCTTTGGAATACCCAAAGGAAGTTCCGGATGAATGGCAACGTTCCAACCTCCAATGAAGCTTCCTCAATTGAGGTAGTAAGAGACTTTTGGACAAAGATTGTAGGTACTGTTTGTAAGGTCAACAAAGACGACCCAGGGGTGAAAGAATGGCTAAAGGAAACCAAAAAGAGGGTGGGTAGAACCTCCTCTGAAGGTCCCGATAGCATTGATGAGACCAAACTGAGGAAAGCCTTGAAAAAGGCAAAAAGCTGGTCAGCCCCTGGGCCGGATGGCATCCACACTTTTTGGTGGAAAGCACTCCCCTCTGCACAGTCTGCCTTGGCAGATGTACTACGGAGGGTGGTGAGCGGAGATCTGTCAGTCCCAGACTGGCTTACAAGGGGTCGCACTCTACTCATCCCCCAAAAGGGTGACCCGAAAAGTACGGCCAACTACCGACCTATTGCGTGTCTCAACACAATGTACAAGGCTGTCACAGCATACATTGCATCAGAATTACTCACTTACACCACACTAATGATCTTTTACCTATGGCTCAACGAGCCATGAGAAAAGGGAGGTGGGGCTGTGTGGACTGTCTACTGCTGGATCAATCAATCGGTCTAGATGCCAAAATTATGGGCAAGCCACTTAGTGTGGCATGGATCGATTATGAGAAGGCATACGACAGAGTCCCTCACAAGTGGGTGATGAAGGTGCTAAAAACCATCAAGTGCCCAGGTTGGATCCGGAGGTCTATAGAGCTCTTCTCCAAACACTGGGCTACTGTGCTTGAGTTGAGGACTGCGGGGAAGGTGGTTAGGAGCACCCCTGTTAAATATAACAGGGGACTCTTCCAAGGAGACTCCCTATCGCCACTCCTCTTTTGTCTGGCCATAGCTCCCATATCCCAAGTTCTTAACAGAACCAAGGGATATACCCTCTGGCATAATGGGGAAAGGAACACCATGTCACACTTGCTGTACATGGATGACCTTAAGATATATGCTGGAGGGCCTGATAAACTCAGGGAAGCCATGGAATGTGTGGAGAAAACCTCAAATGCCATTGGCATGAGGTTTGGAGTGAGAAAGTGTGGAACAGCTCACATGCAAAAGGGGAAAGTTCTGGCCGGCCCAGAAAACCCTGAACGCAGTGAAGAATCCATAAGGAGCCTTGAAAAAGGTACTACCTATAAGTACCTAGGGCTAGAACAACTGTTTGAGGTAGATGACAGCAAGGTCAAAGCTTGCTTGATCAATGAATTGAGGAGGAGACTCCACAAAGTGTGGGGCTCTCACCTCAATGGTAAGAATGCTGCAGAAGCCTCTAACATGTTGTGTGCCTCTCTATTGAGAGACTCTTACCCAGTTTTGAAGTGGACTCAAAGTGAGCTTCCAAAACTGGACCGAATGGTGAGAAAGATCATGAGAAAGTACCAGTGTCATCACTATAACTCTGCCATTGAAAGAGTGAATTTGCCTCGCTCTCAAAGTGGTAGAGGGCTCTGTAGTTTTCCTTTGGATCACAACAGGGCTGTTTTGAATCTGGCAAGATACCTCCATACTGCCAATGATCCACTCATAGCTGTTGTGGTTAAACACCAGAAGTGGCTGGAGTGCTCAAAGCAGAGGAGGACTGTCTTGAAAGAAGCCAGATTGATACTGAGAAGCCACGGAATAGAACTAGAACCGGAAATGTGGCTGAAGACAGATCCCTCACAAAGTAGTGTAAGAGAATGGAGGAGAGTGGCACGTGAGCTCCGGGAGGCTCAGACTGAAAGGTTAAAAAGTAACCTAGCCGAAAAGTCTCACCAGGGCTCATACCGCAGACAAGTCACAAATAGGGAGTCTTATGTGTGGCTTTCTGAGGGGAGACTCAGACCTCAAACTGAGGCTCTGATTCTCGCAGCCCAAGATGATGTGCTGCACACTAGGTGGTACCAAAATAGGATTCTGAAGAATTCTAGCCTCCTAATGTGCAGAGAATGTGGCAAGGCTATGGAAACGGTCAAACACACACTAAACATGTGTGAGCCCAAGGGATTTTCTCTCTACAAAGAGAGACATGACCGGGCAATACTGATAGTGTTGTGGAGACTGTTGAAAGAATAGGGATTCAAGCAGGAAGAGCCCTGGTACAAACTAGAAGCAAAACCAGTCTATGAGAATAGGGCTGTCAAAATCTTGTGGGATCCTAGTATCCCTACAGATGATGAAATGACAGAAAGAAGGCCAGACTTAGTGGTTGAGGATCGGCTATGTAAGTCCATCTTCATTATTGAGATGTCAGTTCCTACTGACAGTAATATTAATGGAAGATGGCAAGAGAAGTTCCAAAAGTACCAGAAGCTGGCGGCTGATATGAGGAAACAATTTAGGGGCTACCGAATTAAGGTAGTCCCGATGATAATTGGTGCTTTGGGGACAGTGGACACGCTCCTGGAAGACCTTAGGGGAATTCCAAAGCTGTCAAAAAGTGCAGTAGAAGTGATGAGAGCCATGCAGAGAACTGTTCTCTCTTCGGCTGTGAGGATATTGAGGCGACATCTATCTGTTGAGGGATTGGGGCCAGGACGATAAGTAGTCCTGTCCCAGTCCTTGCCTGTCGACCTCTGGAAAGCAGTGGTGGATTGGTGTATGGAGGTCCTCCCTCCTATTATGACGGTCAACTTTGGCCCGACGTGCACCCGTCTGCTGCTGTCGGAAGGAGGAAAAGCCGAGGCTTCTGGCTAAAAACCCAAAGAAAGGAAAACATAACTGACTGAGGGTTGTCCAAGCCAGATACTCCTTGCCTTAGTACACTAAGGCAAGAAGTAACAAGGTTCTCTGTTAAGGCTTTTGTTTTCAAGTAAAGTACTAGTTAGGTTCTATTTGTATGTACTAGATACTTATTGCATGTAATAGTTGTATGAACTAGTTTATGTACTAGTAGTATATACTAGTTATATTTTTGTGTATTAATTGTATGCACTAGTTGTATGTACTAGTTGTAGGTTCTAGTACTACTTAAGCTAGGTACTAGGTAGGTACTATATAGTTATATGTACTGGTAACTACTTGTATGTACTTGTTATATAAAGTAGTTATATGACCTAGTTGTAAATACCAGTTGTATGTCCTAGTTGTATATACCAGTTTTATGTGCTAGCTGATTGTACTATTTACTAGTTTTATGTACAAGTTGTGTGGAGTAGTTCAATGTACTAGTTGTATGTTTTGGTTACTATTTGTATATACTAATTATAAGTACTAATTATATCTACTAATTGTATATACAAGTTGCATATACTAGTTGTATGTACATGTTGTGCCTACTAGTTTAATGTACTAGTTTCAGTTATATGTACTAGTTGTGGGTACTAATTGTATGTACAAATTGTACAAATACTAGGTGTATGTAGTAGTTGTATGTTCTAATTGTTTGGACTAGTTCTATGTACTAAGTTTATGTACTAGTTATGTACTAGTTATATGAACTAGTTTTAAGTACTAGTTCTGGGTACACATTGTATGTTCTAGTTGTATGTACTAGTTGTATGTACTAGGTGTATGTAGTAGGTGTATGTTTTAATTGTTTAAACTAGTTCTATGTACTAATTGTGTGTGCTAGGTATTTAGTAGTTACTAGTTTCTAGTTATTATACCAGTTATATGTACTAGGTGTATGTAGTAGTTGTATGTTCTAATTGTTTTAAATAGTTCTATGTACTAATTGTATGTACTAGGTATGTAGTAGTTACTAGTTTCTAGTTGTATGTTCTAGTTGTAAGTACTAGTTGTATGTACTCAATACTAATTGTATGCACTAGTTGTATGTACTAGTTGTATATACTCAATACTATTTGTTTGTACTAGTCGAATGTAGTTATATGTACTTGTTACATTTGCATTTACCGGGTGTATGTACTAGTTTTTGAACTATTTATATATACTAGTTATACGTACTATATATATGTACTATATATATGTGTATGTGTATGTACTAGGTATATGTACTACTTGTATGTACTAGCTGTATTAGTTGTTTTTATATACTAATTCAATGAACTAGTTGTGTATACTAGTTGTATGTACTGGATATGAACCCGTTGTATGTACAAGATGTATGCACTAGTTCTTTGTACTGGCTATATACTAGTTTTATGAACTAGTTGTATGCACTAGTTGTTTGTACTAGTTGTATGTACTAGTCGCATGTACTAGTTGTATGAACTAATTGTACCTATTAATTTTATGTACTAGTTGTATGTATATACCAGATGTATGTACTAGTTAAATGTATTAATTTTATATTTATACTAGTTATATGTACTAGTTTCTAGTTGTATTTACTAGTTATATGTACTAGTTGAAAGTGCTAGTTGTATGTATTACTTGTATGTACTACAACTCGCTATATTTACTAGTTGTATATACTAGTTGTACGTACTATATAGTTGTATGTGCTAGTTGTGTGTACTATTTGGTATGTACTATTCATATGTGTGTGTACTAGTTATTTGTTCTAGTTGTATGCGCTAGCTGTATGTACTAGTTCTATGTACTATTTACATTTACTAGGTATAGGTGTATGTACTAGTTATATGTTAGTAGGTGTATGTACTAGTTATATGTCCTAGTTGTATGTACTAGTTCCATTCACTAGTTGTATGTACTAGTTGAATGTACTAGTCGCATGTACTAATTGTATTTACTAGTTACTAATTTTATGAACTAGTTGTACCTACGAATTTTTTGTACTACTTGTATGTACTAGTTGTATGTACTAATTGAATGTACTAGTCGCATATACTAATTTTATCTACTAGTTACTAATTTTATGAACTAGTTGTACCTACGAATTTTATGTACTACTTGTATGTACTAGTTGTATGTACTAGTTGTATCAGAGAGGACGGTAGTACTCTCTATGTAGGGATGGTACCGGTTGTTTCGTTTTCCCTATACATTTTTATATGAGCGAAAATCCGAAATAGGCTGAAAATCGCCGAAAAAAGGCTATGTATAGTTAAATATAGACCAACCATGCTATAAACTGCCCTTTAAGGGAAGCGACAGTGTTCCGCTGTCAAATGAATGAACTTTGAAATTTCCATTTTTGTTTTCTTCTTCTTCATCTTCTTCTTCATCTTCTTCGCCTGCTGTAACTAAAAAATGAAATAAGCCTTCGGACTACTACTTAAGCAAAAATACTCTAAATTTTCCGAGCTGTATTCTTTTGTAGAAGCGAGAGCAATAACGCTATTATTGAGTATGACGATTTTCATGGCCTCAGAGTCAAGGCCTCAATAAATTCGCCATTTTAATGATGTCATATTCAGTCGATGATTGCGTAACCAAAATGGGTTTAGAATTTCTAGCTTATGCTCCATAAAAAGTACAGAAACTAGAGAATAATAAAAAATTTCTACAAAAATAGTGAAGATATGGGGATGGCACAAAAAGCACAGAAACAAGAAAGGGATGTTACACAGTGAAGCATTAGCTATGCATGAATCCTACAAGCAAAGGTGTTGTATGATTCATGCATAAATAGCTAATGCTCCACTGTGTAACATCCCTTTCTTGTTTCTGTGCTTTTTGTGCCATCCCCACACTCTTCACTATTTCTGTAGAAAATTTTTATTATTCTCTTGTATATACCAGTTGTATGTACTATGTTTATGTAATATTCAGATATACTAGTTATATGTATATGTAATAGTTATATTTAGTAGGTGTGTGTACCTGTTATATGTACTAGTTGAAAGTACTAGTTGTATGTACTAGCTTTGTACCAGAGATATGTTCTAGTTGTACGTACTAGATACTAATTGCATATACTATTTGCATGCACTAGTTCTACGAACTGGTTGTATGTTCTAGTTGTATTTACTATTTGTATGTACTAGTTATATGTTTGTGTACTAGTTATATGTTCTAGTTTTATGCACAAGCTGTATTTACTAGTTGTGTGTACTATTTATATTTTCTAGGTATATGTGTATGTAGCCGTTATATATAGTAGTTATATGTATTAGTCATATGTCCTAGTTGTTTGTGCTAGATTTACGTACGAGTTGAATGTACTAGTTTTGTGTTCAAATATTATGTACTCTTTCTATGAATTAGTTGTATGTACTAGTTTCTAGTTGCATATACTAGTTGTATGTACGTTTTGTATGTTGTATGTACTAGGGGTATGTACTTTTTTATATACTAGTTATATGTGTATGTACTGGTCTTATGTAGTAGTTGTATGTAACAGTTGTATGTACAAGTTGCCTAAACTACGTGTATGCGCTAGCTGTATGTGCAAGTTGTAGGTTCTAGTACTAGTTATATAAGGTACTAAGTAGGCATTAGTTGTATGTACTAGTTGTTAATACAACTTTAAAGTATTAGTTGTATGTACTAGTTCTATGTACTAGTACTAGTTATATTTACTAGTTGTAGGTACTGGTTGTATGTTATAGTTGGATGCAGTAGTTGTATGTACTAATTGTATGTATTAGTTGTATGCACTAGTTTAAATGTATAAATTTCCTAGTTGTATGTAGTAGCTATGTACTAGTTGTATGTACTAGTTTCCTGTTCATGTAGTAGTTGTATATACTAGTTGAATGTACTAGCTATGTATACTAGTTGAATGTACTCGATACTATTTGTATGTACCAATCAAATGTAGTATTTATATGTACAAGTTGGGTGTATTAGTTGTATGTACTAGCAATTAATTGTATTATACTAGTTGTATGAACTAGTTTTGAACTAGTTGTATGTACTAGTTTTGAACTAATTGTATGTACTAGTTTTGAACTAGTTGTAGGTTCAAGTCCTAGTTATATTAGGTACTAGGGAGGTGCTAGTTGCATGTACTAGATACCAATTGTATGTACTAGTTGTATGTACCAGTTGTGTGTAATTGTACTAGTTGTATGTACTATTTATACGTACTATTTATATGTTTATGTACTAGGTATATGTCCTACTTTTATGTACTAGCTGTATGTGCTGGTGGTATGTACTAATTGTATGCACTTGTTGTATGTACTAATACTAGTTATATTAACTAGTTGTAAGTGCTAGTTGTATGTTCAAGTTGCATGTGGTAGTTGTATGAACTAATTGTATGTACTAGTTGGATGTACTAGTTGTATGTACTAGTTGTATGTACTAGATATGAACAAGTTGTTTGTAAATGATGTATGCGCTAGTTGTTTGTACTAGGTTTTATGAAGGAGTTGTATGTACTAGTTGTATGTATTAGTTGTATGTCATAGTCGTATGTACTAGTTTCATGTACTAGTTACTAGGTGTGTGAACCAGTTGTACCTACTAATTTTATGTACTAGTTGTATGTACCCTTGTATGTATATACTAGTTTTATGTACTAGTTAAATGTACTAGTTGTATGTTCTATTTGTGTGTATATACTGTTAGGATGTACTAGTTGTATGCACTAATTGCATGTACTAGTTGTATGCACTAGTATTATGAAGTAGTTCTATTTATATTTACTAGTTGTAGGCACTAGTTATATGTAGCAGATGGATGTACTCTTTGTATCTACTATTTGTATGTACTATGTGTTTGTACTATTTATAAGTACCAGTTATGTGTATATAGTAGTTATATGTTTTTGAACTAGTTAAATATACTAATTGTATGCACTAGCTGTATGTACTAGTTGTATGTATTATTCATAATTACAAGGTATATGTGTATTTACTAGTTATACGTCGTAAATGAATGAGCTAGTTATATGTCCCAGTTGTTTCTCCTAGTTGAATGGACTAATTGAATGTACTAGTTGTATGTACTAATTGTATGTGCTAGGTGTGCCTACTATTTAGTATGTCCTAGTTTTATTTACTATTTGTATGTACTGGTTATGTACCAGTTGTGCTTAATAGTTGTATGTATATACTAGTTGTTAATATTAGCTATGTACTAGATGTATATTCAAATTGTATGTTCTATATAGTATAATGTTCTCGTTCTATGAACTAGTAGTATTTACTAGTTTCTAGTTGTATGTACTATGTGTATTTACCAGTTGTTGATTCTTGTACTAGTTATACTATATACTAAGTAGGTTCTAGTTGTATGGACTAGATACTTGTTGCATTTACTAGTTGTATGAACTAGTTTTATGAACTAGTTGTGTGTACAGTTTATATGTACTGGTTTTATGTACCAGTTATATGTACTAGTTTTATGAACTAGTTGTGTGTACAGTTTATATGTACTGGTTTTATGTACCAGTTATATGTACTAGTTTTATGAACTAGTTGTGTGTACAGTTTATATGTACTGGTTATATGTACCAGTTATATGTACTAGTTTTATGTACTAGTAGTATGTACTAGTTATATTTACTAGCTGTATGTACTATTTGTGTGTACTAATTGTATGCACTAGTTGTATGTACTCAATACTATTTATATGTACTTGTCGAATGTAGTAGTTATTTGTACTAGTTGAATGTAAAAGTAGTGTGTAATTGTTGTATTTACTAGTTATATGTACTGGTTGTATGTACTATTTGTATGTACTAGTTGTATATACTAGTTGTATGTACTATGTGTATGTACCAGTTGTTGATTCTTGTACTACTTATACTATGAACTATGTAGGTTCTATGAAAAAAGGGAGTTAATTGCACTGAGCTGTGCAAAGGCTAGGATGATAAGCAGTGAATACTTTTGCTTATGTAGGTTCTAGTTGTATGTACTAGGTACTTGTTGCATGTACTAGTTGTATGAACTAGTTCTGTGGAGTTTTTATATGTACTAGTTATATGTACCAGTTATATGTACTAGTTTTATGTATTAGTAGTATGTACTAGTTATATTTACTAGCTGTATGTACTATTTGTGTACTAATTTTATGCACTAGTTGTATGGACTAGTTGTATGTACTCAATACTATTTGTATGTTCAAGTCGAAATGAGTAGTTATTTGTACTAGTTGAGTGTATAAGTAGGTGTAATTGTTGTATGTACTAGTTAAAGGTACTAGTTGTATGAACTATTTGTATGTACTAGTTGTATGTACTATTGCCAAACTGTATGTACTAGTTGTATGTACTAGATGTTTGAACTAGTTTTAGGTTCTAGTACAAGTTATACTAGTTACTTGGAATAAACTAGTTCAATGAACTACTTGTTTGTTTGTGTGAACCAGTTTTCAGTACTAGTTGTATGTTCTCTATTTATGTACTAGTTATATGTATATGTACTAGTCATACGTAATAGTTATATGTACTAGTTATATGTAGTAGTGGCATGTACTAGTTGTATGTTCTAGTAGTATATACTAGCTGTAGGTTCTAGTCCTAATTATACTAGGTACTAGGGAGATAGTAGTTGTATATACTACTTATATGTAGTAGTTTTAGGTACTACTTGGATGTACTACTTATAAGTACTCGTTACATTTGTATGTACTGGGTGTATGTACTAGTTGTTTGTACTAGATATATATATACTAGTGGTACGTACTATTTACATGTACTATATATATGTGTATGTACTAGGTATATGTACTACTTGTATGTACTAGCTGTCTTATCTGGTTGTATGTACTAATTCTCTGTACTAGTTGTATGAACTAGTTGTATGTACTAGATATGAACCAGTTGTATGTACAAGATGTTTGCACTAGTTCTTTTACTAGCTATAAACCAGTTTTATGAACTATTTGTATGTACTAGTTGTATGTACTAGTTGTAAGTACTAGTCGCATGTACTAGTTATATGTACTAGTTGTATGTTTATACCAGTTGTATGTATTATTTAAATGTACTATATTTTATATATATACTAGTTGTATGTACCTGTTTCTATTTGGATTTACTAGTTTTATGTACTAGTTGTATGTACTCTTTGAATGCAAAATTTATTTGAACTAGTTATATTTTTATGTATTAGTTATATGTAGTAGGTGTGTGTACTAGTTATATGTACTAGTTAAAAGTACTAGTTGTATGCATTAGTTGTATTTACTAGAACTAGCTATATTTACTAATCTTAGGAAATAGTTGTATGTATTAGTTGTGTGTAGTAGTTGCATGTGCTAATTGTATATACAAGTTCTGTGTACTAGTTGTATGTATATACTAGTTGTATGTAGCAGCTTGGTAGTATTTGTATGTTCTAATTGTATGTACTAAATACTAGTTGTATGTACTAATTATACGTACTAGTTGTATGTACTAGTTGTATTTTCTATTTGTATGTACTATATATATGTGTGTGTACTAGTTATATGTACTAGTTGTATGCGCTAGCTGTATGAACAAGTTGTATGTACTATTTACATTTACTAGGTATACGTGTATGAACTAGTTATATGTAAAAGGTGTTTGTACTAGTTGCATGCATTAGTTGTATGTACTAGTTGTATGTACTAGTCGAATGTACTACTTATATTTACTAGTTACTAATTCTATAAACTAGTTGTACCTACGAAGTTTATGTACTACTTGTATGTACTAGTTGAATGTATATACCAGTTGTATGTACTAGTTTTATATATATACTAGTTTTATGTACTAGTTTCTAGTTGTATGTACTATAAGAATGTACTATTCATATATACTAGTTATATGTTTATGTATTAGTTATATGTAGTAGGTGTGTGTACTTGTTATATGTACTAGTTGAAAGTACTACATGTATGTGCTAATTGTATGTACACGTTCTGTGTACTAGTTGTATGTACTAGTTGTATGTACTAAATACTAGTTGCATATACTATTTGGATGTACTAGTTGTACATACTAGTTGTATGTTCTAGTCGTATTTTTTATTTGTATGAACTAGTTATATGTTTGTTTACTAGTTATATGTACTAGTTGTAAGCACTTGCTGTATGTACTAGTTGTATATACTATTTCTATTTTCAAGGTATATGTGTACGTACTCGTTATATATAGTTGTTATATGTCCTAGTTATATGTCCTAGTTGTGTGTGCGCATTGTACGTACGAGTTGAATGTACTAGTTGTATGTTCAAGTATTATGTACTCTTTTTATGAATTATTTGTATGTACTAGTTTCTAGTTGTATATACTAGTTGTAAGTACTTTTTGTATGTACTAGTTTTATGAACTAGGTGTATGTTACTATTTTTATATACTAGTTATATGTGTATGTACTGGTTATATGTAGTAGTTCTAAGTTCCAGTTGTATGTACTAATTGTAGATTTTAGTACTAGTTATAGTAGGCACTAAGTAGGAATTAGTTGTATGTACTAGTTGTTAGTACTACTTTAGCGTACTAGTTGTATGTACTAGTTCTATTCACTAGTACTAGTTATATTTACTAGATGTAGGTACTGGTTGTATGTAGTTGTTGGATGTAGTAGTTGTATGTACTAATTGTTTGTACTAGTTGTATATACTTGTTGTATGTATATACAAGTGTGTTGTTTATGTTGCAGTTGTATATGGTACTTTTATATACTCATACTATTTACAAGTTGTATGCACTAGTTATGTACAAGTTGTATATACTAGTTATGTTCAAATTGTACGTCCTAGTTGTATGTAGTTGCTATGAACTAGTTGTATATATATGTTGTATGTTCTAGTTTTATGCACTCGTTCTATGAACTAGGTGTATGTACTAGTTTCTAGTTGTGTTTCTAGTTGTATGTACTAGGTGTATGTACTATTTTTATATACTAGTTATATGTGTATATACTGGTTATATTAGTAGTTGTATGTGACAGTTTTATGTACAAGTTTTGTGTTCTACGTGTAAGCGCTAGCTGTATGTACTAGTTGTAGATTCTAGTACTAGTTAAATTAGGTACTAAGTAGGCATCAGTTTTATGTACTAGTTGGTAGTACTTTAATGTATTAGTTGTAGGTACTGGTTGTATGTAGTAGTTGTATGTAGTAGTTGTATGTTCTAATTGTATGTACTAATTGTATGTACTAGTTGTATGTACTAGTTTCCTGTTTATGTAGTGATTGTACATACTAGTTGAATGTACTAGTGACTAATTGTATGTACTAGTTGTATGTACTAGTTTTTTGAACAAGTTGCAGGTTCTAGTACAAGTTATACTAGGAACTAGAAAGGGACTCGCTCTATTTACTACTTGTTTGTTTGTTTAAACTATTTTACGTACTAATTGTATGTACTAGTTGTAGGTTGAAGTCCTAGTTATAATAGGTACTAGGGAGGTCCTAGTTGTATGTACTAGATACTAATTGTATGTACTAGTTGTATGTACCAGTTGTGTGTAATTGTACTAGTTGTATGTACTATTTATATGTACTATTTATATGTACCAGCTGTATGTGCTGGTTTTATATACTAATTGTATGCACTTGTTATATGTACTAATACTAGTTATAGTTACTAGTTGTATGTGCTAGTTGTATGTACAAGTTCTATGTGGTAGTTGTATGTTCTAATTGTATGTACTAGTTGGATGTACTAGTTGTATGTTCTTGTTGTATATACTAGATTTGAACCAGTTGTATGTACAAGATGTATGCAGTAGTTGTTTGTACTAGCTATATACTAGTTTTATGAAGTAGTTATATGTACTAGTTGTGTGTCATGTCGCATGTACTAGTTATATGTACTAGTTACTAGTTGTGTGAACTAGTTGTACCTTCTAATTTTATGTGCTAGTTGTATGTACTTTTTGTATATATATATATATATACTAGTTTTATGTACTAGTTAAATGTACTAGAGTTATATATATACCAGTTGTATGGACTAGTTTCTAGTTGTATGTACTAGTTTTATGTACCCGTTCTATATACTAGTTGTATGTACTATTTATATATACTAGGTATATGTGTATGTATATACTAGTTGTATGTAGTAGGTGCATGTTCTAGTTATATGTCCTAGTTGTTTGTACTAGTTGTATGTTCTAGTTGAATGTACTATTTGGTATGTACTAGTTGTATGTACTATTTGTGTGTACTGTTAGGATGTACTAGTTGTATGTACTAATTGCCTTTACTAGTTGTATGCACACTAGTTTTATGAAGTAGTTCTATTTATATTTACTAGTTTTAGGTACTAGTTATATGTAGCAGATGTATGTACTATTTGTATCTACTATTTGTATGTACTATGTGCATGTACTATTTATAAGTACTAGTTATATGTATGTAGTAATTATATGTTTGTGAACTAGTTACATGAACTAGTTAGTAGTTGTGTGAACTAGTTGTTCCTACTAATTTTATATACTAGTTGCATGTACTAGTTGTATGTACTAGTTGTATGTACTAGTTGCATGTACTGGTTTTATGTACTAGTTAATAGTTGTGTGAACTAGTTGTGCTACCTAATTGTAAATACTAGTTGTATGAACTAGTTAAATGTACTAGTTTTTTGTATATATTAGTTGTATGTGCTAGTTTCAAGTTGCATGTACTAGTTTTATGTACTCGTTATATATACTATCTGGATGCGCTATATATATGTACTAGTTGTATGAACAAGTTTTATGAACTAGTTGTATGTACTGTTTGTATGAACTAGTTGTATGTACTAGTTGTATATACTATTGCTTAATTGTATGTCCTAGTTGTATGTACTAGATGTGTGAACTAGTATTAGGTTCTAGTACAAGTTATGCTAAGTACTAGGAATGAACTAGTTCTATGTACTACTTGTTTGTTTGTGTGAACTAGTTTTCTGTACTAGTTGTGTGTATTATATTTATGTAGTAGTTATATGTGTTTTTCTAGTCATACGTAATATTTATATGCACTAGTTATATGTACTAGTTGCATGTACAATTTGCATGTACTAGTAATATATACTAGTTGTAGGTTCTAGTCCTAATTATACTAGGTACTATTGAGGTACCAGTTATATATACTAGACACTAGTTGTATGTACTAGTTATATGTACCAGTTTTGTGAAATTGTTGTATGTACTAGTTGTATGTTCTATTTATGTGTACTAATTGTATGTACTAGTTGTATGTACTACTTATATGTACTCGTTATGTATGTATGTACTGGGTGTATGTACTAGTTGTTTGTACTAGTTACATATACTAGTTTTACGTAATATTTAAATGTACTATTTTAATGTACTATATACATGTGTATGAACTCAGTATACGTACTACTTGTATGTACTAGCTGTATTAACTGGTTGTATTTACTAATTCTATGTACTAGTTGTATATACTAGTTGTATATACTAGATATGAACCAGTTGTATGAACAAGATGTATGCACTAGTTCTTTGTATTAGCTATATACCAGTTTTATGAACTGGTTGTATGTACTAGTTGTATGTACTAGTTATATGTACTAGTCGCATGAAATAGTTATATGTACTAGTTACTAGTTGTATGAACTAGTTGTACCTAGTAATTTAACGTACCATTTGTATGTATTAGTTTTATGTATTTTCCAGTCATATGTACTAGTTAAATGTACTATATTTTATATATATATACTTGTTGTATGTGCTAGTTGTATGTACTATATGGATGCACTATTTATTTGAACTAGTTATATTTTTTTGTATTAGTTATATGTAGTAGGTGTTATGTTATATGTACAAGTTGAAAGTACTAGATGTATGTACTATTTGTATGTACTAGAACTAGCTATATTTACTAGTTTTAGGTACTAGTTGTATGTATTGGTTGTATGTAGTAGTTGCAAGTGCTAATTATATGTACAAGTTCTGTGTACTAGTTTTATGTAAATACTAGTTGTATGTACTAACTATGTACTAGTTGTGTGTTCTAGTTGTATGTACTAGATACTAGTTGTATGTACTAGTTGTACGTACTAGTTGTATGTACCAGTTGTATTTGCCATTTGTATGGACTATCTCTATGTGTGTGTACTAGTTATAAGTAGAAGTTGTATGCACTAGATGTATGAACCAGTTATATGTACTATTTACATTTACTAGGTATACATGCATGTAATGGTTATATATAGTAGGTGTATGTACTAGTTATATGTCCTAGTTGTATGTACTAGTTGCATGCACTAGTTGTATGTACTAGTTGTATATACTAGTCGCATGTACTAATTATATTTACTAGTTACTAATTTTGTGAACTAGGTCTACCTACGAATTTTATATACTGCTTGTTTGTACTAGTTGTACGTGCTAGTTGTATGTATATACCAGTTGTGTGTACTAGTTAAATGTACTAGTTTTATATATATACTACTTGTATGTTCTAGTTTCTAGTTGTATGAACTATGTGGATGTACTATTCATATATACTAGTTATATGTTAATTTATTAGTTATATGTAGTAGGTGTGTGTACTAGTTATATGTACTAGTTGAAAGTACTAGTTGTATGTACCAGTTGTATGTACTAAAACTAGCTATATTTACTAGTTTTAGGTACTAGTTGTATGTATTAGTTTTATGTAATAGTTGAATATGCTAATTATATGTACAAGTTCTGTGTACCTCTTGTATGTATATACTAGTTGTATGTACCATTTACATTTACCAGGTATACGAATATGTACTAGTTATATGTAGTAGGTTTATGGACTAGTTATATGTCCTGTATGAACTAGTTGTATGTACTAGTTTTTTGAACTAGTTGTGTGTACTAGTTTTACGACCTAATTGTAAATACTAGTTGTATGAACTAGTTGTTTGTATAGAATAGGTGTATGAACTAGTTAAATGTACTACTTTTATGTATATATTAGTTGTATGTACTAGTTTCTAGTTGCATGTACTATTTATTTGTACTATTTATATTTTCATGTATTACTTTTATGTGGTAGATTGGTGTACTAGTTTTATGTACTAGTTGCAAGTACTAATTGTAGGTACTAGTTGTATGTACTAGTTGTATGTATTAGTTATATGTACTAGTTGTATCTATTAATTTTATGTACTAGTTGTATGTTCTAGGTGTATGTATGTACCAGTTGCATGTACTAGTTAAATGTACTAATTTTATATATATACTAGTTGTATGTACTGGTTTATATATAGTTGTATTTACTAGTTTTATGTACTAATTGTATGTATTATATGGATGCACTATTTATTTGAACTAGTTATATTTTTATGTATCAGTTATATGTAGCAGGTGTTTGTACTTGTTATATGTAGTAGTTGAAAGTACTAGTTGTATGTGCTAATTGTATACACACGTTCTGTGTACTAGTTGTATGGCTATAATAGTTGAATGTACTAGCTTTGTGCTAGTTTTAGGTACTAGTTTTTGAACTAGTTGTAGGTTCTGGTACAAGTTATACTAGGAACTTGGAAGGAACCCGTTCTATATACTATTTGTTTGTTTGTTTGAACTAGTTTTATGTACATATTGTATGTACTAGTTGTATGTACTAGTTGTATGTACTAGCTATATACTAGTTATATGAAGTAGTTGTATGTCCGAGTTGTATGTACAAATTGTATATCATAGTCGCATGTAGTAGTTAAATGTACTAGTAACTAGTTGTGTGAACTAGTTGTACCTTCTAATTTTATGTACTAGTTGTATGTACTCTTTGTATGTATATACTAGTTTTATGTACTAGTTAAATGTACTAGTGTTATATACTAGTTGTATGGACTAGGTTCTAGTTGTATGTACTAGTTTTATGTTCCCGTTCTATTTACTAGTTGTATGTACCATTTCTAATTACTAGGTGTATTTGTATTTACTAGTTATATGTATTTGGTGTTTGTACTAGTTATATATCCTAGTTATTTGGCCTAGTTGTATGTACTAGTTGAATGTACTAGTTATATGTACTAATTACTAGTTGTATGAACTAGTTGTACGTACTAATTGTAAATACTAGTTGTGTGAACTAGTTGGATGTACTAGTTTTATGAACTAGTTGTATGTACTAGTTGCATGTACTAGTTGCATGTACTGGTTATATGTACTAGTTAATAGTTGTGTGAACTAGTTGTACAACCTAATTTTAAATACTAGTTGTATGAATAAGTTGTTTGTATATAATAGTTGAATGAACTAGTTTCTAGTTTATTATACTATTTAATTGTACTAGTTATATTTTCATGTATTGGTTATATGTGGTAGATTTGTGTACTAGTTATATTTACTAGTTGCAAGTACTAGTTGTATGTCCTAGTTGTATGGACTAGTACTAGTTATATTTACTAGTTCTAGGTACTAGTTATATGTACTAGTTGCAAGTACTAGTTGTAAGTACTAGTTGTATGTACTAGTTGTATGTATTTACTAGTTGTATGTACTAGCTATGTACTGGCTGTATCTTCTAGTTGTATGTATTAGTTGTATGTACAAGTGTTAGGTTCTTGAACTAGTTATACTAGGTGCTAGGAAGGTACTAGTTGTATGTAGTAGATACTAGTTGTGTGTACTAGTTGTATGTCCTAGTTGTATGTACAATTTATAATTATCTGGAAAAACTGTATGTACTAGTTATATGTAGTAGGTGTATGTACTATTAATATGTCCTAGTTGTGTGTAGTAGTTATGTACTAGTTGAACATACAAGTAGTACATTCTAGTATTATGTACTTATTCTGGGAGCTGGTTTCTACTTTTAAATACTAGATGTATGTACCAGTTGTATGTACTATTTATAATTACAGGGTATGTGTATTTACTAGTTATATGTAGAAGTTGTATGTACTAGTTATATATCCTAGCTGTTTGTCGTAGTTGCATGGACTAGTTGAATGTACTAGTTGTATGTACTAGTTGCATGTACTAGTTGTATGTACTAATTGTATGTACTAGTTGTATTCACTAGTTTTATGTACCAGTCCTAGTTATATTTAGTAGTTATAGATACTAGCTGTATGTAAATTTGTATGTAATAGTTGTATGTAGTAATTGTTTGTTCTATTTGTATGTACTAGTTGTATGTACTAGTTATGTACCAGTTGTATTTACTCGTTGTATGTATATACTAGTTATAAATAATAGCTAAGCACTAGTTGTATATACAAGTTGTACGTTCTAGTATTATGTACTTGTTCTATGAAATAATTGTATGTACTAGTTGTATGTACTAATTTTATGAACTATGTGTATGTAATATTTATAAGTGCCAGTTATATGTGTATTTATTGGTTATATGTTTGTGTACTACTTATATGAACTAGTTGTATGCAGTAGCTGTATGTACTAGTTGTATGTACTATTCATAATTACTAGGTATATGTGTATTTATTAGTTATATGTAGTAGATGTATATACTGGTTATATATCCTTGTTGTTTGTCCTAGTTGTATAGAATATTTGAATGGACTAGTTGTATGTACTAATTGTATGTGCCAGGTGTCTGTACTATTTGGTATGTACTAGTTGTGTGTACTATTTGTATGTACTAGTTATGTACCAGTTGTACTTAATAGTTGTATGTATATACTAGTTGTTAATATTAACTATGTACTTGATGCATATTCAAGTTGTATGTTCTATATATTATTATGTACTCGTTCTATGAACTAATAGTATTTACTAGTTTCTAGTTTTATGTACTAGTTGTAAGTACTAGTTGTATGTACTATGTGTATGTACCAGTTGTTAATTCTTGTACTAGTTATACTATTTACTAGGTAGGTTATATTTGCATGTACTAGATACTTGGTGCATGTACTAGTTGTATGAACTAGTTGTATCTACTAGTTTCTAGTTTTATTTACTAGTTTTACGTACTAGTTGTATATACTATATGGATGCACTATTTATTTGAACTAGTTATATTGGGGCACCATAGGCACCCTTATATTTATTTCAGAAATTATGTTAACGTATGGCTTCCTGTTCGTAGTCTTGTATATATATATATATAAATATATATATCTGTCAAAAAATGGCGGACGTTCGGCTAGCTTTTGTTTTCTAGCTTAAAATTAGCTTTCTCTTTCTTAGCATACAACATTGAACGAACGAAATGGTTTTAAAAACCACCCTTACTAATACTATGTAATGTAAAGCTTGCGCAAAACGTTTTCTACGAAATAGGGCCTTGAAAAATTGACGACCAATAATCAAAAATCGGTTCACCAGATATCTATGGGAACCAGCCAAGTAGTTTGAGTTTACTTAGAGGGGCCTGGCACCCCACGAGTTTTTTAAACTCGAAATACTTGTTTTATATATTAGTTATATGTAGTATATATGTGCGTGTACTAGTTTGTGTACTAGTTGAAAGTACTAGTTGTAAGAAGTAGTTGTATGTACTAGAACTAGCTATATTTTCAAGTTTTAGGTACTAGTTGTATGTATTAGTTGTATGTAGTAGTTGTATGTACTAATTGAATGTACAAGTTCTGTGTACTAATTGTATGTATATACTAGTTGTATGTACTTGTTGTACCTACTAATTGTATATACTAGTTGTATTTACTATTTGTATGTTCTAATTATAAGTGTTTGTACTAGTTATTTGTACTAGTTGTAGCGCTAGCTGTATATACTAGTTGTATGTACTATTTACATTTACTAGGTATACGTGTATGGACTAGTTATATGTAGTAGGTTTATGTACTAGGTATATGTCCTATTGCATGTACTAATTGCATGCACTAGTTGTATGTACTAGTTGTATATACTAGTCGCATGTACTAATTAAATTTACTAGTTACAAATTTTATGAACTCGTTGTACCTAGGAATTTTTTGTACAACTTGTATGTACTAGTTGTATGTACTATTTAAATGTACTAGCTTTATATGTATACTAGTTGTATGTACTAGTTTCTAGTTGTATTTACAATGTGTATATACTATTCACATATTCTAGTTATATGCTTATGTTTAAGTTATATGTAGTTGGTGTGTGTACTTGTTATATGCAGTAGGTGTGTGTACTTGTTTTATGTACTAGTTGAAAGTACTAGTTGTACGTGCTAATTGTATGCACACGTCCTGTGTACTAGTTGTATGTTTATACTAGTTGTAGGTACTAGCTTTGTACTAGTTGTATGGACTAGTTTTTTGTACTAGGTTTTTGAATTAGTTGTAGTTTCTGGTACAAGTTATACTACCAACCAGGAAGGAACTCATTCTCTATACTACTTGTGTTGTTTGTTTGAACCAGTTTTATGTACTAATTGTATGTATTAGTTGTATGTACCAGTTGTATGTACTTGTTGTATGTACTAATACTAGTTATATTCACTAGTTGTAGGTACTAGTTGTAAGTTCAAGTTGTATGTGGTAGTTGTATGTACTAATTTTATGTACTAGTTGGATGTACTAATTGTATGTACTAGTTGTATGTACTAGAAGTGAACCAGTTGTATGTACAAGATGTATGTACTAGTTGTTTGAACTAGCTATATACTAGTTTTATGAAGTTATTGTATGTACTAGTTGTATGTAATAGTCGCATGTACTAGTCATATGTACTAGTTAATAGTTGTGTGAACCAGTTGTACCTACTAATTTTATGTACTAGTTGTATGTACTCATTGTATGTTTAAACTAGTTTTAGGTACTCGTTAAATGTACTAGTGTTATACATATACTAGTTTTATGGACTAGTTTCTAGTTGTATGTACTAGTTTTATTTACTAGTTGTATGTACTCTTTGTATGTATATATATGCTAGTTTTATGTACTAGTTAAATGTACTAGTGTTATATATATACTAGTTGTATGGACTAGTTTCTAGTTGTATGTACTGGTTTTATGTACCCGTTCTATGTGCTAGTTGTATGTACTATTTATAATTACTAGGTATACGTGCATGTGCTAGTTATATGTCCTAATTGTTATTACTAGTTGTATGTTCTAGTTGAATGTATTAGTTGTATGTACTATTTGTGTGTACTGTTAGGATGTACTGGTTGTATGTACTAATTGCATGTACTAGTTGTATGCACAAGTTTTATGAAGTAGTTCTATTTATATTTACAAGTTGTAGGTAATAGTTATATGTAGAAGATGTATGTGCTATTCGTATCTACTATTTGTATGTACTATGTGTATGTACTATTTGTATCTACTCTTTGTATGTACTATGTGTATGTACTATTTATAAGTACCAGTTATATGTATGTAGTAGTTAAATGTTTGTGAACTAGTTATATAGACTAGTTGTACGCACTAGCTCTATGTACTAGTTGTATGTACTATTTATAATTACAAGGTATATGTGTATTTACTAGTTATAAGTGGTTGGTGTATGTACTAGTTATATATCCTAGTTGTTAGTCCTAGTTGTATGTACTAGTTGAATGTACTAGTTTTATGAACTAGTTGTACGTACTAATTGTAAATACTAGTTGTATGAACTAGTTGTATGAATTAGTTTTATGAACTAGTTGTGTGTACCAGTCGTATGTACTAGTTGTATGTACTGGTTATATGTTCTAGCTAATAGTTGTGTGAACTAGTTGTACTACCTAATTGTAAATACTAGTTGTATGAACTAGTTGTTTGTATATAAAAGTAGTATTAACTAGTTAAATTCGCTAGTTTTATGTATATATAAGTTGTATATATGTACTGGTTTCTAGTTGCATGTAATAGGTTTATGTACTAGATATATATACTATATAGATGCACTATTGATATGTAATAGTTATATATTTATGTACTAATTATATGTAGTGGGTGTGTACTGGTTATAGGTCCTAGTTTTATGTACTCGTTCTATGTACTAGTAGTTGTATGAACTACTTGTGTGTATTATGTTTATGTACTATTTATATGTACTAGTTATATTTTTCTGTATTAGTTATATGTGGTAGATGTGTGTACTAGTGATATGTACTAATTGCAAGTACTAGTTGTATGTACTAATTGTATGTATATACTAGTTGTATGTACTAGCTACGTACTGGTTGGATGTTCTAGTTGTATGTACTAGTTGTATGTACAAGTGGTAGGTTCTTGTACTAGTTATATTAAGTGCTAAGAATATATTAGTTGTATGGACTAGTTATATGTACTAATTGTATGTACTATTTATAATTATTAGGTAAAACTGTATGTACTAGTTATATGTAGTATATAGGTGTATGTACTATTTATATGTCCTAGTTGTCTTTCCTAGTTATGTGTAGTAGTTATGTACTAGTTGAATATACAAGTTGTACGTTCTAGCATTATGTACTCATTCTGTGAGCTAGTTGTATATACTAGTTTCTAGTTGTATGTACTAGTTGTGTGTATTTGTTTTATGTACTAGTTTTATGTACTAGTTGTATATACTATTTATAATTACAAGGTATGTGTATTTACTAGTTATATGTAGTATGTGTATGTACTAGTTATATGTCCTAGCTGTTTGTCGTAGTTGTATGGACTAGTTGAATGTACAAGTTGTATGTACTATTTGCATGTACTAGTTTTATGTACTAATTGTTTGTACTAGTTGTATTCCCTAGTTTTATGTACTAGTCCCAGTTATATTTAGTAGTTGAAGGTACTAGCTGTATGTAAAAGTTGTATGCAATAGTTGTATGTACTAATTGTTTGTTCTCTTTGTATGTACTAGTTGTATGTACTAGTTATGTAACAGTTGTATATTCTAGTTGTATGTATATACTAGTTATAAATAAAAGCTATCCGCTAGTTGTATATACAGGTTGTACTTTCTGGTATTATGTACTCGTTCTATGAACTTGTTATATGTACTAGTTTACAGTTGTAGGTTTTAGTTGTATGTACTAATTGTATGCACTAGCTGTATGTACTAGTTGACTGTACCATTCATAATTACTAGGTATATGTGTATTTACTAGTTATATGTAGGAGATGTATGTACTAGTTATCTGGCCTATTTGTTTGTCCTAGTTTTATGGACTAGTTTAATGTACTAGATGTATGTACTAATTGTATGTGCTATGTGTGTGTACTATTTGGTATGTACTAGTTGTATATACTATTTGATGTAGTAGTTATGTACTAGTTGTACTGAATAGTTGTATGTATATACTAGTTGTTAATATTATCTATGTACTAGATGTATATTCAAGTTGTATGTTCTATGTATAGCGTATTATGTACTCGTTCTATGAACTAGTAGTATTTACTAGTTTCTAGTTGCATGTACTAGTTGTAAGTTCTAGTTGTATGTTCTATGTGCATAAACCAGTTGTTGATTCTTGTACTAGTTATACTATGTACTAGGTAGGTTCTATTTGTATATACTAGATACTTGTTGAATGTACCAGTTGTATGTACTTGTCAATAGTTGTATAGTTTAGTTGTATGTACTAGTTGTATGGACTAGTTGTATGGACTAGTTGTAGGTTCAACTTCTAATTATATTAGGTACTTGGGAGGTGCTAGTTCTATGTACGAGATATTAATTGTATGTACTAGTTGTATGTCCAGTTGTGTGTAATTGTACTAGTTGTATATACTCTTTGAATGTTCTTGTTGTATGTACTAGTTGCATGTACTAGGTGTACGTAGTAGTTGTATTTTCTAATTGTTTGAACTACTTCTATGTACTAATTGTATATACTAGGCAAGTTCTAGTTACTAGTTTCTAGTTGTATGTACTAGTTGTATGAACTAGGTTTATGAACTAGTTGTATGTACTGTTTATATGTACTAGTTATATGTACCAGTTAAACGTACTAGTTTTATGTACTAGTAGTATGTACTAGTTATATTTCCTAGCTGTATGTACTATTTGCGTGTACTAATTGTATGCACTGGTTGTATGTACTAGTTGTAAGTACTCAATACTATTTGTATGTACTTGTCGAATGTAGTAGTTATTTGTACTAGTTGAATGTATAAGTAGTGTATAATTGTTGTATGTACTAGTTATATGTACTAGTTGTATGTACTATTGCCTAATTGTATGTACTAGTTGTATGTACTAGATGTTTGAACTAGTTTTAGATTCTAGTTCAAGTTATACTAGGCACTAGGAATGAACTAGTTCTATGAACTACTTGTTTGTTTTTGTGAACTAGTTTTCTGTACTAGTTATATGTTTTATATTTATATACTAATTATATGTGTACGTACTAGTCATATGTACTAGTTATATGTACTAGTTATATGTACTAGTTATATGTACTAGTTGCATGTACTAGTTGCATGTACTAGTTTTATGTTCTAATAGTATATGCTAGTTGTAGGTTCTAGTCCTAATTATGCTAGGTACTAGGGAGTTACTAGTTGTATATACTAGACACTAGTTGTATGTACTGGTTATATGTACTAGTTGTATGTACTATTTATATGTACTAGTTGTATGTACTAGTTGTAGGTACTACTTATATATACTCATTACATTTGAATGTACTGGGTGTATGTACTAGTTGGTTGTACTAGTTATATATACTAGTTGTGCGTACTATTTATATGTACTATATATATGTGTATGTGCTAGGTATATGTACTACTTGTATGTGCTAGCTGTATTAGCTGGTTGTATGTACTAATTCTATGGACTAGTTGTATGTACTAGATATGAACCAGTTGTATGTACAAGATGTATGCACTAGTTCTTTGTACTAGCTATAGACTAGCTTTATGAACTAGTTGTATGTACTAGTTGTATGTACTAGTCGCATGTACTAGTTATAAGTACTAGTTACTAGTTGTATGAACTAGTTGTACCTATTAATTTTATGTACTAGTTGTATATACTAGTTGAATGAAAATACCAGTTATATGTACTAGTTAAATGTACTAATTTTATATATATATACTAGTTGTATGTACTAGTTTCTGGTTGTATTTACAAGTTTTATGTGCTAGTTGTATGTACTATGTGGATGCACTATTTATTTGAACTAGTTATATTTTCATGTATTAATAATATGTAGTAGATATTTTTTCTAGTTATATATCCAAGTTGTATGCACTAACTCTATGTACTAGTTGTATGTATTATTTATATTTTCAAGGTATATGCATGTGTACTCGTTATATGTAGTAGGTGTATGTACTAGTTATATGTCCTAGATGTTTGTGCTAGTTGTACGTACGAGTTGAATGTACTAGTTATATGTTCAAATATTATGTACTCGTTTGTGAATTAGTTGTATGTACTAGTTTCTAGTTGTATATACTAGTTGTATGTACTTTTTGTATGTACTAGTTTTATGTACTAGGTGTATGTACTATTTTTATATAGTAGTTATATGCGTATGTACTGGTTATATGTAGTAGTTTTATGTACCAGTTGTTTGTGCTAGTTTCCTGTACTTGTTGTATGTGCTAGCTGTATGTACTAATTGTAGGTTCTAGTACCAATTATAGTAGGTACTAAGTAGGAATTAGTGGTATGTCCTAGTTCTATGTACTAGTACTAGTTATATTTACTAGATGTAAGTACTGGTTGTATGCAGTAGTTGGATGTAGTAGTTGTATGTACTAATTGTTTGTACTAGTTGTGTGTACTAGTTGTATGTATATACTAATTGTAAATACTAGTTTTGTACTAGTTGTGTGTATATACTAGTTTGTTGTTTATGTAGTAGTTGTATATGCTAGTTTTATGTACTCGTACTATGTACAAGTTGTATGTACTAGTTATGTACAAGTTGTATGTACTAGTTATGTATCAGTTGTACGTACTAGTTGTAGATATATACTAATTGTATGTAGTAGCTTCCTGTTTATGTAGTGGTTGTATATACTAGTTGAATGTACTAGCTGTATATACTAGTTGTATGTACTCGATACTATTTGCATGTACTAATCAAATGTAGTTTTTATATGTACTAGTTGTAGGTATTAGTTGTATGTACTAGTTTTGTGAACTAATTGTAGGTTCTAGTACAAGTTATACTAGGAACTAAGAAGGAACCCCTTCTATATACTACTTGTTTGTTTTTTTGAACTAGTTTTATGTACTAATTCTTTGTACTAGTTGTATGTACTAGTTGTAGGTTCAAGTCCTAGTTATATTAGGTACTAGGGAGGTGCTAGTTGTATGTACTAGATACTAATTGTATGTACTAGTTGTATGTACCAGTTGTGTGTAATTGTCCTAGTTGTATGTACTATTTATATTTTATGTACTAGGTATATGTCCTATTTGTATGTACTAGCGGTGTGTGCTGGTTGTATGTGCTAATTGTATGTACTTGTTGTATGTACTAATACTAGTTATACTTACTAGTTGTAGGTGCTAGTTGTATGTACAAGTTGTATGTGGTAGTTCTATGTACTAATTGTATATACTAGTTGGATGTACTAGTTGTATGTACTAATTGCATGTACTAGTTGTGGGTCCTATTTGGTATGTACTAGTTGAATGTACTAGATGGATGTACTATATAGTTGTATGTTCTAATTGTATATACTACTTGTATTCACTAGTTTTATGTACTATTTCTAGTTATATTTAGTAGTTGTTGGAACTAGCTGTATGTAAAAGTTGTATGTAATGGTTGTATGTAGTAATTGTTTGTTCTATTTGTGTGTACTAGTTGTATGTACTAGTTATGTACCAGTTGAATGTACTACTTGTAGGTATATACTAGTTTTAAATAATAGCTATGCACTAGTTGTATATACAAGTTGTACGTTCTAGTATTATGTACCCGTTCTATGAACTAGTTATTTGTGCTAGTTTATAGTTGTATGTACTAATTGTATGAACTATGTGTATGTACTATTTATAAGTGCCAGTTATATGTATATTTACTGGTTATATTTTTGTGTACTAGTTTTATGTAGTAGTTATATGCACTAGCTGTATGTACTAGTTGTATGTATTATTCATAATTACTAGGTATATGTGTATTTATTAGTTATATGTAGTAGATGTATGTACTAGTTATATGTCCTAGTTGTTTGTCCTAGTTGTATGGACTAATTGAATGTACTAGTTGTAAGTACTAATTGTATGTGCTAGGTGTGTGTACTATTTGGTATGTACTAGTTGTATGTACTATTTGTATTTAGTAGTTATGTACCAGTTGTACTTAATGGTTGTATGTATATACTAGTTGTTAATATTAGCTATGTACTAGATGTATATTCAAGTTGTATGTTCTATATAGTATTATGTACTAGTTCTATGAACTAATAGTATTTACTAGTTTCTAGTTCTTTGTACTAGTTGTATGGACTAGTTGTATGAACTATGTATATGTACCAGTTGTTGATTCTTGTACTACTTATACTATGGACTTGGTAGGTTCTCTTTGTATGTACTAGATACTTGTTGCATGTACTAGTTGTATGAACTAGTTTTATGAACTAGTTGTATGTACTGTTTATATGTACTAGTTATATGTACCAGTTATATGTACTAGTTTTATGTACTAGTAGTATGTACTAGATATATTTACTAGCTGTATTTACTATTTGTGTGTACTAATTGTATGCACTAGTTGTATGTCCTAGTTGGAGGTTCTAGTACTAGTTAAAGTAGGTACTCGGTAGGTACTATATAGTTATATGTACTAGAAACTACTTGTATGTACTTGTTATATAAAGTTGTTTTATGACCTAGTTGAATATACCAGTTGAATGTACCAGTTGTATGTCCTAGCTGATTGTACTATTTACTAGTTTTATGTACAAGTTGTGTGTAGTAGTTCATTGTACTGGTTGTATGTTTTCGTTACTATTTGTATGTACTAGTTATATGTACTAATTTTATCTACTAATTGTATGTACAAGTTGCATGTACATGTTGTGCGTACTAGTTCAATGTACTAGTTGTATGTACTCGTTACTAGTTGTTAGCAGTAGTTGTATGTACTAGTTTTATGTACTAATTCCAGTTATATGTACTAGTTGTATTTATTAGTTGCTAGTACGATTCGTTTGTCCTATTTGAATGTACTAGTTGTATGTACTAGTTAATAGTTGTATAGTCTAGTTTTATGGACTAGTTATATATACTATTTGTATGTACAAAATTGTATATACAAATTGTATATACTAGGTGTATGTAGTAGTTGTAGGTTCTTATTGTTTAAACTAGTTCTATGTACTAATTGTATGTACTACTTATGTACTAGTCATATGAACTAGTTGTAAGTACTAGTTCTATGTACTATGTGTATTTACCAGTTGTTGATTCTTGTACTAGTTGTATGTACTAGATACTTGTTGCATGTACTAGTTGTATGAACTAGTTTTATGAACTAGTTGTGTGTACTCTTTATATGTACCAGTTTTATGTACTAATAGTATGTACTAGTTATATTTACTAGCTGTATGCACTATTTGTGTGTACTAATTGTATGCACTAGTTGTATGTACTAGTTGTATATATTTACTCAATACTATTTGTATGTACTAGTCGAATGTAGTAGTTATTTGTACTAGTTGAATGTATAAGTAGTGTGTAATTGTTGTATGTACTAGTTATATGAACTGGTTGTATGTAATATTTGTATGTACTAGTGCCTAATTGTATGTAATAGTTGTATATACTAGATGTTTTAACTAGTTTTTGGTTCTAGTACTAGTTTTACTAGGTACTAGGAATGAACTAGTTCTATGAACTACTTGTTTGTTTGTGTGAACTAGTTTTCTATACTAGTTGTATGTATTATATTTATGTACTAGTTATATGTGTGTGTACTAGTCATATGTACTAGTTATATGTAGTAGGTATAGATACTAGTTGCATGTACTAGTTGCATGTACTAGTTGCATGTACTAGTAGTATATACTAGTTGTAGGTTCTAGTCAAAATTATACTAGGTACTAGGGAGTTACTAGTTGTATATACTAGACACTAGTTGTATATACTAGTTATATGTTCTAGTTGTTTGTAACAGTTTTGTGTAATTGTTATATGTACTAGTTGTATGTACTCTTTAAATGTACTAGTTGTATGTATTAGTTGTATGTACTACATATATGTACTCGTTACATTTTTATGTGTGTATGTACTAGTTGTTTGTACTAGTTATATATACTAGTTGTGCGTACTATTTATATGTTCTATATATATGTGTATGTACTAGGTATATGTACTACTTGTAGTACTAGTCCCATGTACTAGTTATTTGTACTAGTTACTAGTTGTATGAATTAGTTGTACCTATTAATTTTATGTACTAGTTGTATGAAAAATCTAAGATACCATTTTCCTTCATGCTATATGCCTAGTCTGTAAAAGAGCCTATAGGGGAACTAAACCTAAAGAGAGGTTTAGATGAAGATACAGGAGTCTCTTCTTTCTTCTTTTCCCTTCTTTCATCTTCTTCTCCACTGGGTCAAACAGCCGTTTCTGGGAATTCCACCCTTCATCAGTGATCCTGGGAGTCTTTGTCTTTTTCTTTATCTTGATCTTCTGTGAATCTTTGGCTCTCTATGCTAAATCTAAGGGACTTATATACACTATTTTGGCGCCAAAAGTTAAATAAGGTGTTAACTAAGACACATGATGAAATATAATTTTATGAAAGGAATGTAGGTCCAATTAACTTTTATGAATTAATTATAAATCTATTAGTATTCTTGCTTGTATAGGTAAAACAGACTCAGCATAACTATAGACAGAAGTAGGATATATTACATAATTCTACCCTTAGGTCTTCAAGTAATAACATTTCTTTGGAGGTGGGGTAACACAATATGGGGTTACACAAGACAGTCCTTAAGCATACTAGCTACTTTTTGCTTATACTTGATTCTAACTAGAGGCTGCCGGGATAGGAAGGTTTTAAAGGTTGATTTTAGCTTAAAGTATTTGTAACCCTGCTTAATAAGCCTACTGCATAACAGCAAACTTTTAGCCTGAAAACTGGAGAAGTCACTACATATTCTGGAATACCTAATTAGTTGTGAAATTAAGACACCATACGCTGGGGTATTAGGAATATTACTATCTAAATGGGGAAATTTACTATATCAAAGCTAAAGTCCTCTCGCTTATCATGTACTTTTGTGATAAATTGATTGTTGTTATGTACTAGTTGTATGTATATACCAGTTGTATGTACTAGTTAAATGTACTAATTTTATATATATACTAGTTGTATGTATTAGTTTCTAGTTGTATTTACTAGTTTTATGTACTAGTTGTATGTACTATGTGGATGCACTATTTATTTGAACTAGTTATATTTTTCTGGCGCCCCTATATTGTTTTCAGAAATTATGTTAACGTATAGCTTCCTGTTTGTAGTCTTGTATATATATATATATATATATATCTGTCAACAAATGGCGGACGTTCGGCTAGCTTTTGTTTTCTAGCTTAAAATTAGCTTTCTTTTCCTTAGCGTAGAACATTGAACGAACAAAATGGACTTAAAAACTAGTTGTACTAGTTGTATGTATGGTATTTTTTGCTTATCATCCTAGCCTTTGCACAGCTCAGTGCAATTAACTCCCTTTTTTCAATGTATGTACTAGTTGCAATATGTACTAGTTAATAGTTGTGGGAACTAGTTGTACGAAAATACTAGTTGTATGAATTAGTTGTTTGTATATAATAGTTGTATGAACTAGTTAAATGTATACTAGTTTTATGTATATATTAGTTGTGTGTACTAGTTTCTAGTTGCATGTACTAGTTTTATGTACTAGTTTTATATACTATCTGGATGCACCATTCATATGTACTAGTTATATATTTATGTACTAATTATATGTCGTAGGTGTGTGCTAGAAACAGGTCCTAGTTTTATGTACTCGTTGTATGTACTAGTAGTTGTATGAACTACTAGTATGTACTATGTTTATGTACTAGTTATATGTACTAGTTATATAATTATGTATTAGTTATATGTGGTAGATGTGTGAACTAGTTATATGTACTAGTTGCAAGTACTACTTGTATGTACTAGTTGAATGGACTAGTACTAATTATATTTACTAGTTGTATAGACTAGTTGTATGTATATACTATTTGTATGTACTAGCTACGTACTGGTTGTATGTTCTAGTTGTATATACTAGTAGTATGTACAAGGGGTAGGTTCTTGTCCTAGTTATACTAGGTTCTAGGAAGGTACTAGGTGTATGTGGTAGATAATAGTTGTATGTACTAGTTGTATGTACTAGTTGTATGTACTATTTATAATTATTAGGTAAAAGTGTATGTACTAGTTATATGTAGTAGGTGTATGTACTATTAATATATCCTAGTTGATTTTCCTAGTTGTGTGTAGCAGTTATATACTAGTTGAACATACAAGTTGTACGTTCTACAATTATGTACTCATTCAGTGAGCTAGTTCTATATACTAGTTTCTAGTTGTATTTACTACTTGTGTTTACTAGTTGTATGTACTAGTTGAATGTACCAGTTGTATTTAGTAATTGTATGTACTAGTTGTTTTCACTAGTTGTGGGTACTATTTGGCATGTCCTAGTTGTATGTACTAGTTGTATGTACTAGTTTTATGTACTAATTGTATGTACTAGTTGTATGTACTAGTTTTATGTACTAATTGTATGTACTAGTTGTGGGTACTATTTGGTATGTACTAGTTGTATTTACTAGTTGCATGTACTAATTGTATGTACTAGTTGTATTCCCTAGTTTTATGTACTATTTCTACTTATATTTAGTATATAGTCGTGGGTACTAGCTGTATGTAAAAGTTGAATGTAATATTTGTATGTACTAATTGTTGTTCTATTTGTATGTATTAGTTGTATGTACTAGTTATGTACCAGTTGTATGTACTAGTTGTATGTATATACTAGTTATAAATAATAGCTATGCACTAGTTATATATGCAAGTTGTACGTTCTAGTATTATGTACTCATTCTATGAGCTAGTTGTATGTACTAGTTGTATGTACTATTTGAATGTACTATGTGTATGTACTATTTATAAGTGCCAGTTATATGCGTATTTACTGGTTATATGTTTGTGTGTACTAGTTGTATGTACTTATTGTATACAATAGCTGTATGTAATAGTTGTATGTACTATTCATAATTACTAGGTATATGTGTAGATGTATGTACTAGTTATATGTCCTAGTTGTTTGTCCTAGTTGTATGGAATAGTTGAATGTTCCAGTTGTATGTACTAATTGTATGTGCTAGGTGTGTGTACTATTTGGTATGTACTAGTTGTATGTACTATTTGTATGTACTAGTAATGTAACAGTTGTACTTAATAGTTGTATGTATATACTAGTTGTTAATATTAGCTATGTACTAGATGTATATTCAAGTTGTATGTTCTATATAGTATTATGTACTCGTTCTATGAACTAGTAGTATTTACTAGTTTCTAGTTCTTTGTACTAGTTGTATGGACTAGTTGTATGAACTATGTGTATGTACCAGTTGTTGATTCTTGTACTGCTTATACTATGGACTTGGTAGGTTCTCTTTGTATATACTAGATACTTGTTGCATGTACTAGTTGTATGAACTAGTTTTATGAACTAGTTGTATGTACTGTTTATATGTACTAGTTATATATACCAGTTATATGTACTAGTTTTATGTACTAGTAGTATGTACTAGATATATTTACTAGTTGTATATACCAGTTGTATGTACTAGTTGTATGTACCAGTTGTATGTCCTAGCCGATTGTACTATTTACTAGTTTTATGTACAAGTTGCGTGTAGTACTTTAGTGTACTAGTTGTATGTTTTCGTTACTATTTGTATGTACTATTTATATGTGCTAATTTTATCTACTAATTGTATGTACAAGTTGCATGTACATGTTGAGCGTACTAGTTCAATGTACTAGTTGTATGGATTCGTTACTAGTTGTTAGTAGTAGTTGTATGTACTAGTTTTATGTACTGGTTCCAGTTATATGTACTAGTTGAAGGTAATAGTTGTATTTATTATTTGCAAGTAAGATTCGTATGTCCTATTTGCATGTACTAGTTGTATGTACTAGTTAATAGTTGTATAGTCTAGTTGTATGTACTAGTTGTATGTACTGTTTGTATGAACTAATTGTATGTACAAATTGTATATACTAGGTGTATGTAGTAGTTGTATGTTCTAATTGTTTGTACTAGTTTTATGTACTAATTGTATGTTCTGGTTATGTACTAGTTATATGAATTAGTTTTAAGTACTAGTTGTATGTACTGTTTATATGTACTGGTTTTATGTGCCAGTTATATGTACTATGTTTTATGTACTAGTAGTATGTACTAGTTATATTTACTAGCTCTATATACTATTTGTGGAGTTATATATACTAATTGTATGCACTAGTTGTATGTACTAGCTGTGTGTACTCAATACTATTTGTATGTACTAGTCGAATGTAGTAGTCATATCTACCAGTTGTATGTATAAGTAGTGAGTAATTGTTGTATGTACTAGTTATATGTACTAGTTGTATGTACTATTTGTAAGTACTAGGTATATGTGTATGTACTAGTTGTATGTAGTAGGTGTATGTACTAGTTATATGTCCTAGTTGTTTGTACTAGTTGTATGTACTATTTTTGTGAACTGTTAGGATGTACTAGTTGTATGTATTTGTTTTATGAACTTGTTCTATTTATATTTACTAGTTGTAGGTACTAGTTATATGTAGCAGATGTATATACTATTTCTATCTACTGTTTATATGTACTTTGTGTATGTACTATTTATAAGTACCAGTGCTATGTATGTAGTAGTTATATGTTTTTGAACGAGTTATATATACTAGTTGTATGCACTAGCTGTATGTACTAGTTGTATGTACTAGCTATAATTACAATTTATTATAATTTATAAGGTATATGTGTACTTACTAGTTATATGTAGTTGGTGTATGTACTAGTTATATATACTAGTTGTTTGTCCTAGTTGTATGTACTAGTTGAATGTACTAGTTATAAGTACTAGTTACTAGTTGTATGAACTAGTTGTACTTACTAATTGTAATTGCTAGTTGTATGAACTAGTTGTATGTACTAGTTTTATGAACTAGTTGTATGTACTAGTTGTAAGTACTAGTTGCATGTACTGGTTATATGTACTAGTTAATAGTTGTGTGAACTAGTTGTACGACCTAATTGTAAATACTAGTTTTATGAACTAGTTGTTTGTATTTAATAGTTGCATGAACTAGTTAAATGAACTAGTTTTATGTATATATTAGTTGTATATACTAGTTTCTAGTTGCATGTACTAGTTTTATGTACTCGTTCTATGTACTAGTAGTTGTGTGAACCACTTATATTTACTATGTTTATGTGCTATTTATATGTACTAGTTATTTTTTAGGGTCTGCCACAGGTAGCTCCTTATATTGTTTTCATTTGCTGATTACGTTGTACAGCTTCATGTTACAGAAAGATATATATAATACGGGTTCATATGCAACTATTATAACACTTATTTTATACGTCGATATATGTATAATACGAGTTCATACGTAACTATTGTTACACTTAATTTATATGTCAATATATCGTTTTTGCAAATGGCGGCGTTCAGGAAGCTTTAGTTAACGAAGCTTTTCCATTGTTATTTATAAAGTTCAGGACACTTAAGCGTCCTCAATCGTTAGCATTACGAATATATATATTAAATCCCAATGATGCGGCCAAGTAGTTCGAGTTAATTAGGGGGCTGAACCCCACGAGTTTTTAAACTCGAACTACTTGTTTATGTATTAGTTATATGTATATGTACTAATTGCAAGTACTAGTTGTAAATACTAGTTGAATGGACTAGTACTAGTTATATTTACTAGTTGTATGTACTAGTTATGTACTAGTTGTATGTACTAGTTGTGTGTATATACTAGTTATAAATAATAGCTATGCACAAGTTATATATACAAGTTGTATGTTCTAGTATTATGTATTTGTTCTATGAACAAGTTGTAGGTACTAGTTTCTAGTTGTATGTACTAGTTGTATGTATTAATTGTATAAACTATGTGTATGTATTATTTTTAAGTGCCAGTTATATGTGTATTTACTGGTGATATGTTTGTGCACTAGGTATATGTACTAGTTGTGTGTACTATTCATAATTACTATGTGTATGTGTATTTAGTAGTTATAAGTATTAGATGTATATACTAGTTATATATCCTTTTTGTTTGTCCTAGTTGTATGGACTAGTCGAATGTTCTAGTTGTATGTACTAATTGTATGTACCAGTTGTTAATTCTTGTACTAGTTATACTATGTACTAGTTAGGTTCTATTAGTATGTACTAGATACCTGTTGCATGTCCTAGTTGTATGAACAAGTTTTATGAACTAGTTGTATGTACTGTTTATATGTACTAGTTATATGTACCAGTTATACATACTAGTTTTATGTACAAGTGCTATGTACTAGTTATATTTACTAGCTGTATGTACTATTTGTGTGTACTAATTGTATGCACTAGTTGTATGTACTAGTTGTAGGTTCTAGTACTAGTTAAACTAGGTACTAGATAGGTACTATATAGTTCTATTTATGAGAAACTACTTGTATGTGCTTGTTAGATAAAGTAGTTATATGACCTAGTTAAATATACCAGGTGTATGTCCTAGCTGATTGAATATTTACTACTTTTATGTACAAGTTGTGTGTAGTAGTTCAAGGTACTAGTTGTATGTTTACGTTACTAGTTGTATGTACTATTTATATGAACTAATTTTATCTGCTAATTGTATGTACAAGTTGCATGTACTAGTTGCATGTACATGTTGAGCGAACTAGTTCAATGTACAAGTTGTATTTATTCATTATTAATTGTTAGTAGTAGTTGTATGTACTAGTTTTATGTACTAGTTCCAGTTATATGTACTAGTTGTAGGTACTAGTTGTAATTATTAGTTGCAAGTAAGATTCGTATGTCCTATTTGCATGTACTAGTTATACGCACTAGTTTTATGTGCTCTTTGTATGTACTAGTTCTATGTACTAGTTCTATGTACTATTGCCTTATTGTATGTCCTAGTTGTGTGTACTAGATGTTTGAACTACTTTTAGGTGCTAGTAAAAGTTATACTAGGTACTAGGAATGAACTAGTTCTATGAACTACTTGTTTGTTTGTGTGAACTAGTTTTCTGTACTAGTTGTATGTACTAATTTCATGTACTAGTTGCATGTACTAGTAGTATATACTAGTTGTAGGTTCTAGTCCTAATTTTACTAGGTACTAGGGAGGTACTAGTTGTATATACTAGTTATATGTACTAGTTATATGTACTAGTTATATGTACCAGTTTTGTGTAATTGTTGTATATACTAGTTGTATGTACTACTTATATGTACACGTTACATTTGCATGTACTGGGTGTATGTACTATTTGTTTGTACTAGTTATATACTATAGTTATACGTACTTTTTATATGTACTATATAAATGTCTATATATTAGGTATATGTACTACTTGTATGTACCAGCTGTATTAGCTGGTTGTATGTACTAATTTTTTGTACTAGTTGTATGCACCAGTTGTATGTAGTAGATATGAACCAGTTGTATGTACAAGATGTATGCACTAGTTCTTTGTACTAGCTATATAATAGTTTTATGAACTAGTTGTATGTACTAGTTGTATGTACTATTTGTATGTACTAGTTTTTAGTTGTATTTACTAGTTTTATGTTCCAGCAGTATGTACTATGTTGATGCACTATATATTTGAACTAGTTATATTTTTATGTATTAGTTATATGTAGTAGGTGTGTGTACTAGGTATATGTTCTAGTTGAAAGTACTAGTTTTATGTACTAGTCGTATGTACTAGAACTAGCTATATTATTAATTGTATGTACTAGATACTAGTTGTATGTACTAGTTCTACGCACTAGTTGTATGTCCCAGTTGTATTTACTTTTTGTATGTACTATTTGTATGTTTGTGTACTAGTTAAATGTACTAGTTGTATGCGCTAGCTGTATGTACTAGTTGTATGTTCTATTTACATTTACTAGGTATACGTGTATGTACTAGTTATATGTAATAGGTGTATGTACTACTAATATATCCCAGTTCTTTGTACTAGTTGCACGCACTAGTTGTATGTGCTAGTTTTATATACTAGTCGCATGTACTTTTTATATTTACTAGTTACTAATTTTATGAACTAGTTGTATGTGCTAGTTGTATGTGTGTACTAGTTGTATGTATTTACCAGTTGTATGCACTAGTTAAATGTACTAGTTTTATATATATACTAGTTGTATGTACTAGTTTCTAGTTGTATGTACTATGTTTATATTCTATTCATATATACTAGTTATATGTTTATGTATTCGTTATATGCAGTAGGTGTGTGAACTTGTTATATGTACTAGTTGAAAGTACTAGTTGTATGTGCTAATTGTATGTACATACTCTGTGTACTAGTTCTATGTTTATACTAGTTGTATGTACTATCTTTGTACTAGTTGTATGTTCTAGTTGTATTCACCAGATACTAGTTGCATGTACTATTTGCATGTACTAGTTATACGCACTAGTTGTATGTTCTAGTTGTATTTACTATTTGGATGTAATAGTTATATGTTTGTATACTAGTTATATAGACTAGTTGTATGCACCAGCTGTATGTACTAGTTGTATGTACTATTAATATTTTCTAAGTATATGTGTATGTACTCGTTATATGTAGTAGGTGTATGTACTAGTTATATGTCCTAGTTGTTTGTGCTAGTTTTACGTACGAGTTGAATGTACTAGTTGTATGTTCAAGTATTATGTACTCGTTCTATGAATTAGTTGTATGTACTAGTTTCTAGTTGTATATACTAATTCTATGTACTTTTTGTATGTACTAGTTTCATGTACTAGGTGTATGTACTATTTTTATTTACTAGTTATATGTGTATGTACTGGTTATATGTAGTAGTTGTATGTACCAGTTGTATGTACTAGTTTCTTGTACTTGTTGTGTGTGCTAGCTGTATGTACTAATTGTAGGTTCTAGTACTAGTTATAGTAGGTACTGAGTAGGAATTAGTTGTATGTACTAGTTCTTAGTACTACTTTAACATATTAATTGTATGTACTAGTTCTATGTACTAGTACTAGTTATATTTACTAGATGTTGGTACTGGTTCTTTGTAGTAGTTGGATGTAGTAGTTGTGTGTACTAATTGTTTGTACAAGTTGTATGCACTAGTTCTATATATACACTAATTGTAAGTACTAGCTATGTACTAGTTGTATGTATATACTAGTTTGTTGTTTATGTAGTAGTTGTATATGCTAGTTTTATGTACTCGTACTATGTACAAGTTGTATGTACTAGTTATGTACAAGTTGTACTAACTAGTTGTATGTATATACTAGTTGTATGTAGTTGCTATGTACTAGTTGTATATACAAGTTGTATGTTCAAGTATTATGAATTCATTCTATGAACTAGGTGTATGTGCTAGTTTCTAGTTGTGTATTAGTTGTATGTACTAGTTGGATGTATGTTTTGTATGTACTTGTTGTATGTACAAGGTGTATGTACTATTTTTATATACTAGTTATATGTGTATGTACTGGTTATGTATAGTAGTTGTATGTAACAGTTGTATGTACAAGTTGCCTGTACTACGTGTATGCGCTAGCTGTATGTACTAGTTGTAGTTTCTAGTACTAATTATATTAGGAACTAAGTAAGCATTAGTTGCATGTACTAGTTGTTAGTAGTACTTTAACGTATTAGTTGTATGTACTAGTTTTTGTGTCCTAGTACTAGTAATATTTACTAGTTGTAGGTACTGGTTGTATGTAGTAGTTGTATGTACTAATTGTATGTATTTGTTGTATGCACTAGTTGTATGCATATACTAGTTGTATTAAGTAGCTATGTACTAGTTGTATGTACTAGTTTCCTGTTTATGTAGTGGTTGTATGTACTAGTTGAATGTACTACATGTATATACTAGTTGTTTGTACTCGATACTCTTTGTATGTACCAATCAAATGTAGTATCTATATGGACTAGTTGTATGTAATAGTTGTATGTACTATTGAATAATTGTATGTACTAGTTGAATTTACTAGTTTTTTGTACTAGTTTTAGGTTCTAGTGCAAGTTATACTAGGAACTAGGAAGGAACTCATTCTATATACTACTTGTTTGTTTGTTTGAACTAGTTTTATGTACAAAGTGTATGTACTAGTTGTATGTACTAGTTGTAGGTTAAAGTCCTAGTTATATTAGGTATTAGGGAGGTGGTATTTGTATGTACTGGATACTAATTGTATGTACTAGTTGTATATACCAGTAGTGTGTAATTGTACTAGTTGTATGTACTATGTATATGGACTATTTATATGTTTATATACTAGGTATATGTACTACTTGTATGTACTAGGTATATGTACTACTTGTATGTACTAGCTGTATGTGCTGGTTGTATGTACTAATTGTATGTACTTGTTGTATGTACTAATACAATTTATATTTACTAGTTGCAGGTGCTAGTTGTATGTACAAGTTGTATGTGGTAGTTGTATGTACTAATTGTATGTATTAGTTGTATGTACTAGATATGAACCAGTTGTATGTACAAAATGTATGCACTAGTTGTTTGTACTAGCTATATACCAGTTTTATGAAATAGTTGTATGTACTAGTTGTATATATGTCACAGTCGCATGTACTAATTATAGATACCAGTTACTAGTTGGGTGAACTAGTTGTACCTACTAATTTTATGTTCTAGTTGTATGGACTCTTTGTATGTATATACAAGTTTTATGTACTAGTTAAATGTACTGGTGTTTCTAGTTGTATGTACTAGTTTTATGTACCTGTTCTATGTACTAGTTGTTATAATTACTAGGTATATGTGTATGTACTAGTTGTATGTACTATTTGTATGTATTAGTTATGTACCAGTTGTGCGTAATAGTTGTATGTACTACGTGCATGTAGTTGTTGTATGTTCTAATTGCTTGAACTAGTACTATGTACTTATTGTATGTACTAGGTATGTAGTAGTTACTAGTTTCTAGTTGTATATAATAGCTGTAAGTACTAGTTGTATGTACTGTTTATATGTACTAGTTATATGTACCAGTTATATGTACTAGTTCTATGTACTAGTAGTGTGTACCAGTTATATTTACTAGCTCTATGTACTATTTGTGTGTACTAATTGCATGCACTAGTTGTATGTACTAGTTGTATGTACTCAATACTATTTGTATGTACTAGTCGAATGTAGTAGTCATTTGGACTAGTAGAATGTATAAATAGTGTGTAATGGTTGTATGTACTAGTTATATGTACTAGTTGTATGTACTAGATGTTTGAACTAGTTTTAGGTTCTAGTACAAGTTATACTAGGTACTAGGAATAAACTAGTTCTATGAACTACTTGTTTGTTAGTTTGAACTAGTTTTCTGTACTGGCTGTATGTATTATATTTATGCACTAGTTATATGCGTATGTACTAGTCATATGTATTAGTTATGTGTACTAGTTATATGTACTAGTTGTATGTACCAGTTTTGTGTAATTGTTGTATGTACTAGTTTTATGAACTATTTATATGTACTAGCTGTATGTACTAGTTGTATGTACTACTTATATGTACTCGTTACATTTGTATGTACTAGTTGTATGTACTAGATATAAACCAGTTGTATGTACAGGATGTATGCACTAGTTCTTTGTACTGGCTATATTCTAGTTTTATGAACTAGTTGTATGTACTAGTTGTATGTACTAGTTGTATGTTCTAGTTGTATGTACTAGTCGCATGTACTATTGCATACATCTTGTACATACAACTGGTTTATATCTAGTACACATATGGATTTGTTATGCTCATTTTTTACATTCCACACCTCCAAATGTGTCAAAAAGTATACAGTATATTGAATTTTTTGGTTATATTTCTCCTTTAGAAATCATAGAACAGACAACTACAAATTTGGACAACATATGGGGAATGTACAGGTCAAGAGGATCAAAATGATACCTAATAAGCAGCAAAACCTACCTTCGCCGTTTGGCCCTAGAGCGTTTTGTTTTTAGACTTGCTTGTATACAAATTTTATATGGACTCCATTTTGAAATACAAATATATTCATTGACTATTACGTAATCCAAATTTGGACCGTAGACTTGCTATAACACACCCTTAGGGGTGGGAAATGGCACTGTTACTTTATTGGAAGTACAATTCTGGCTTGTCCATCGATTATTTTAGAGAGAGAGGTTGTTCATCATGGTCAGTAGTTTTGTTGTCGTCACCTTCATGGCTTTGATTGGCGTTTGTATTGCCGGAAGAGAAGAGGTTTTCTCTATAACCAAGTAAGATCAATCTTCACTTATATTCAGTTAATCATTTCTAAGCGACTGAGATGCTAAAGACATGCTATGTACGATTTCCACAATCTTTATCTTTGTTCCTACGGTAAGCGCTCTGTTTACCTATTATAGTTTTGATGTCGGTAAGCCGATCGATAGCGGCGATAATGTTATGTATAAGCAAGTCCAACGTAATATTAGGAATAAGTAAAGATAAACGACTGTAACCATCTTATATGTATTAGGATTAAGGATATGTCATCGATGTAAAATTCATAATTACACATACAAGCAATTTTATATGAAAGTTGTTTATTTCATTGTATATAGCCAAGAACTTTTCAACCTGTTCAGTGGATTGCTTGTAGCTTCTTCTTTGAAAGTAATCCAGGATGATGTGATCCCAAAGTTGGCAAAATTCTTAGGACAAAACCTGGTAGTTTCTGATAAGTAAGCTCAAAGTATATACAACAAGTATGTATATATTAAAAAAAAGCTCAAGGAGTTTCCTGGAGGAAGAAAAAGATGCATGACTGCCTGGGAGTTCACTGCTGAGGTTTCTGAGGAACCTTTAGGTAGAGTGGTACATCACCATTTTTGGTTTCATCCACGTTTATGTGTGTGTTTGTATGCATGTGTAGCTGGGAAAAAAGGAAGCCATTGGAGGATTGCTGTCCATCACACCTGAAAAGATTGAAGACTAAAGAAAAGGAACACATACAGAAGTCACTTTCTTGGTTAAGTGAGGCTGGCATTCCCCCACTTTCTTTGAAAGTGTATGATTCCAGGGCCTGTAGAGCTGAATATATCAACTTAAATGGAGACTTACAAGTACCTACAGATATTCCTAATGATGACCTATAGAGCCTTGCACTCTATGTAAAGGAGAGACATGGAATTTCAAGTGGGTATATGAAATATAATAATATATATATATATTCATTGGGTTTTTAATGTAAATAGGGGAAACTTACAAAGATCTCTCAAGGCCTTTCTCTGAAATGCCATCCTTGTATCAAATCAGGCAATTTTTAAACAACAAATTTAATATCAAACCTACACCAAATGAAACTACAGGTGTTCAGCAAAGTCTGAGAGAGCGACTAGAATTCCGGATAATGCAATTACTCAGAAAGAGTGTTGTGGAAGCCCCATTCAGGTGTGTTCCTTCTATACATATTATTGTTATTAATGTGACGCATCTCCTCTTCTTTTGCATTTAGGTTACGTGGTTCCGTTAGGGTGAAGCTCACTGCTGATGGTACTAATATAGGCAAAAGACTGCATTGTGTTGTGTTCGCTTTCATCTTACTAGATGAATGTGATCAGTCTGTTGATGGCATACATCCATTAGCTCTATTTAAGGAACCTGAGAAATAGGTTTCCTTGAAGGCAGCTCTAGCTGATATAATAGAGGAAGTAGAGCAGACCAAGGAAGTGACTGTCAATGAGCAAACTTTTAAGGTACGTATACAGTCATAAATATGGATATATATTCTGTGTGCATGTTTCTGTAATATACCAGTGTTATATATGTATATGTATCAGTTATGTACGTATGTAGGTTGATTACTATCTGGGAGGTGACTGGAAGTTTTTAGCTATGGCTACAGGAATTGATGCTGCATGTAGCACATATGCGTGCATGTGGTGCAAGTGTCCTGCTGACAAACGTTGGGACACTTCCTTAGATTGGTCCTTGACTGATCATTCTTTGAATGCTAGGTATGTATGCATAATTCAAATTGAAACATGACATGATTACAGGATTATTCTTGAATGGATATCTTATTCTCTGTTGATGCAGAACCATTGATGAAAATATTGCTCTATCCCAGTTGCCTAAGAGCAAAAAGAAGTTTAATGTCACCAACTCTCCTCTTTTCCCAACTATTCCCTTACACCATGTTGTCATCGACAACCTTCATTTGTTTTTGAGGATAGCTGATGTCCTTATGGATCTTTTAATTGAAGATCTCATGAGGGCAGATTCCATTGAGAAGGGAAAAAGGCTATAAAATGGATTTGATGCATCAAAGTACAAACACCTTCATGAATTTGAAAAATTTGTTCGCAGTCATGGGATTCCAGGGTTTTCATTTTTGTTGGGACTAACAAGATAATGAATTGGAGAACACTTACTGGTTAGTAACTACTAGCTTATACATGCAAAAATGTAATAAAGAATGTTTCTTGATTCATACAGGTCCAGAGAAGTTGGTACTTTTTTCAAAGATAGACATCCCAAACCTTCTTCCTAATGTTAATCCCACAAAAACAGCAACTATACAGTCACTGTGGTGTCACTTCTTGGAAGTCAACAGGCTATTGTGTGAAACTAAGGAATTGGATTTGTCTGTTCTAGAAATGAAGTGTAAAAATGGGTAGATACCTTTGTTTCCATCTATGAAACAAAAAGGGTCACTCCCTACATTCATGCTCTACATTCACATGTAAGCCAGTTTCTTGCCTTACATGGAAGCATAGCACCATTCTCCCAGCAGGCACTGAAAAAATATAATGACCGATTAACCAAGACATTCTTTAGGTAAGCATCACATGATATAATCTGTGCATTGATTGTGAATTGAATCATATCCATGCAGGTCGTCCATTATGAGACAAACGGAAGCCTTACAGCAGATACTTGAAAAAGAGAATAGGTTAGAAACTCTTATGGAAGAAGTGATCCCATCAGAAGTAAAGGAGTACGTTTCGAGTAAAAGGGCACAACAAGAGAACTTGCATGCACTTCTAGTTAAATAGTATGTCAGGCTTTTTTTAAGTTGTAAATCTGTATCACTGACATTTGTATTTATGTAATGTTGAAAATTAATAACTTAATATTCACACAAACCTTCTTTACTCACCTTCAATTGTGAATGGCTTTTGTACTTGTTAGGCTTCTTGAGATGACTAACATGGTGAGCTTCACTCCAACATAGGAATATCACAGTATAGTGTCCTTTAGTGGACATAAATCACTGTCACATCACTATATAATTTAAAGTGAACCTCATATGTTCGAAAAATTCACCTTTGCAAACCTATATACACTTAGAATAAAATTAAACTTACAATGCAAGGAAAAGAATGCAAAAGAATTTGACTATGCACACACTGAAGTATCCATTCATGTAAACCTGCCTTACTCACCTTCAATTGTGTTCTACTGAATGGCTGTTGTCCTTGTAAGGCTTCTTGAGATAACTAGCCATTAGCACATTGCTATTAAATTTAGCTATATTACCAGAGGCCCATGTTATATTGCACATGAAAGGACTCAAAGTTTAATATGAGTTGAACATAGAGTACATGCACTATCGCACTCAATTGTGCAAAACTAGTAGTTATCATTAATAAATTCAATCATGCAATACAATATAATGGCACAATGAATACTAATCAAAGAGCTAGTTATTCAGTAACGATGATTTGCCTCAAGTCAACTTGATCATTAAATTCATATGGCCAATCCATCTTAGGACTTCGAGGGTCATATGAAAGTAATAAAAGAGTTGAACACAGAGAATCACAATGGTCATGGGTGTAAATATAATGACTACATATCAAGTGTAAGTGTATATTCTAACAAAACAACAAGTGTTACAGTCTTAAGGATTATCTGAAGAGTTTTAGTATGGCAGAAGCAGTTCAAAAAGTTCCAGTTATTTCAAAAGTAGAAGCTGTACAGGCAAGTTAAGTCTATAGACAGCAAATGAACATATATACTAAAGTAATGATACTTTTTATGTCAACTTTTAGAAGTCACTGATTGACCAGGTTGTGCCTGAACCTGCAAAGAGCCCTTTACAGTGCTATTAATTTGGCATGGACAATGCAATACTTACAGCGGCAGATTAACTGAATTAGGTGAGGAACAGGCTATCAAGACAGGCCATTATCTATCAGGCTGCCTGGACACTAACAAGTCATTTCTTGGGAGTGTTCACCCCTACAAAGAGCTCAGGACACCAGTAGGAAAATTCAGAGCTTCCTCAGCATAAGATTCCCAAGTTACACAAATGAAAAACTAAAAGAAGGCTCTCCTGTAAGTAAACCATATTCTCAACACTTAACACACATTTATATATTATCATTATCCTGAACAGAACAGTTCCTCAGACCGAGACAGATTTCAGTCTGCCTGGGAGGATCTAAAATCAGAGGGCTATGAGTCCAAAAATAAAGGGAAAATTAAAGAATTGGTGTGCCACAGAAATATAATAAGGCATATTCTAAACCAGTAAGTCTTACACCTTCAGACATAAATATTGCCATTACACATATTGTAACAATTGCATTTTTAGAGCTTCAAGACAGGAAGGTCACATCTGGCATTGTGGTATTGCTAAGATTCTATTCCATTTTAAGAACATAGAAATTAACAATAGCAGTTGTGAACATTTTAGCAGCAGGAGGCTGCAAACACATTATAACTGTCACTTTTACTAAATGTAATTTAGTACATCGTAAAATTAATTAATTGGCAGTGCTGGTGTTTTGACGTTTACCATGATAGTACTGGCTACATCTTTGGATCTTAGTGGATTTTAAAAAACCATTGAAAATATATGGTCAGTCAATGACACTAAGCTAAACAATAAGAGTACACGCACAGCTGATTGCACAAGTTTACAAGTTTACAATATTGATCAGAAATCGCGATGGCTTTTAATTACATGTGTATAAAGAAGCTATATAAACAATGAAACCGATGACTTTGATAACCTCTGTATAATAAAACACTTAAAGTATACTTAATATGTCCTTCCACTTACAAGGTAGGCAGTCCATGCGTACAAATTTGAAAACCAAAAAGATACAACCAGGTGTTACAACTTCAGGTTCAACAATGTCTTTATGTCTTCATAAATAAAATGTTACAATGTTAAGGTCACAGTAACAGAAGTCCCCAGCAACATTTAGTTTCCTTATATGCCATTGTTCCCTTAACAGGGGAACAAGATCCAGGTATCTTTTAATACCAAACCTTTCATGGCCAAAGTGAATGCCTAATGGCTTTCCAACATTACCTAGACCACCTTTAAATAACAAAAAATCAAATGGTATTTCGATTCTACCCTCAATTTGGTGGGGGATAGGCTTTAAAGCAACTTTTATTCGCCACGCTAGCTCTTTATGGGCATCATAGGGCTTCAAATTCGACGCACCTAAATCTACTGCCTGTACAGAACCTACACACAAATTCCGGACAGAAGGATAAACCTACACACAACAAAACTACGTACAAGTTAACGAACGCCGGGAAGATGCCAAAATTGACCATTTAGCTAACACTAATACTTACTGCAATTTAGTACTGAAACATCCTCTTTGTTCCTCCATTCGTCGTATATGTCATCGTATCCAACATAATGAATCCTGACTTCTCCAGTGTCAGGATTTCGTCCGGTAATTGTTACGTTATACAATCCATCTTTTGATGCCTTCGGTGGCAACTTCTTTGAACTACTTAAGATGATTGAAGGCGCTTCTGACTTCTTGGGCTCCCTGCGCTTTCTAAAATTATAGCGATTCATCTTAACTTATCGGTAAACAAACTTTCACTGCAAACTAAACTTTATTGCACCTTCGCTATCACGTGAAAGCTTTACGTATTTCGTAATGAATATAATTATAGTATCATAATGAATATCATTAAGGAATGCGTGAATACGATTATACCATATTCTTCTAATTTAGCACCCTACGCGAAATGAGCCAAACAAACTCATATGTACAACTAGTACATACAAATGTAACGAGTACATATAAGTATACCAGTACATATGTCCTAGTTACTAGTTGTATGTACTAGTTGTATGTATATACCAGCTGTATGTACTAGTTAATTGTACTAATTTTATATATATACTAGTTGTATGTACTAGTTTCTAGTTGTATGTACTGTGTGTATGTACTTTTCATATATACTAGTCATATGTTTATATATTAGTTTTAAGAACTAAATGTATGTACTATTTTTATAAATTGTTATATGTGTATGTACTGTTTACATGTAGTAGTTGTATGTACAAGTTGTATGTACTAGTTTCCTGTACTGGTTGTATGTGCTAGCTGTATGTACTAATTGTAGGTTCTAGTACTAGCTGTAGTAGGGACTAAATAAGAAATTAGTTGTATGTACTAGTTGTTAGTACAACTTTAATGTCCTAGTTGTATATACTAGTTCTATGTACTAGTACTAGTTATATTTACTAGATGTAGGTTCTGGTTGCATGTGGTAGTTGGATGTAGTAGTTGTCTGCACTAATTGTTTGTACTAGTTGTATGTACTAGTTGTATGTATACACTAATTGTAAGTACTAGCTATGTTCTAGTTGTATGTATATACTAGTTTGTTGTTTATGTAGTAGTTGTATATGCTAGTTTTATGAACTCGTACTATGTACAAGTTGTATGTACTACTTATGTACCAGTTGTACGTGCTAGTTGTATGCAGTTGCTATGTACTAGTTGTATATACAAGTTCTATGTTCTAGTATTTTGCACTCGTTCCATAAACTAGGTGTATGTATCAGTTTCTAGTTGTGTGTACTAGTTGTATGTACTAGTTGTAAGTACGTTTTGTATGAACCTGTTGGATGTAATAGGTGTATGTACTATTTTTATATACCAATTATATGTGTATGTACTGGTTATATGTAGTAGTTGTATGTAACAGTTGTGTGTACAAGTTGCCTCTACTACGTGTATGCGCTAGCTGTATGTACTAGCTGTAGGTTCTATATAGAACTAGTTATATTAGGTACTAAGTAGGCTTTAGTTGTATGTACTAGTTGTTAGAACTAGTTTCCTGTTTATGTAGTGGTTGTATATACTAATTGAATCTACTAGCTGTCTATACTTGTTGTGTTTACTCGATACTATTTGTATGTACCAATCAAATGTAGTAGTTGTATGTACTAGTTGTATATATTAGTTGTATGTACTAGTGATTAATTGTATGTCCTAGTTGGATGTACTAGTTGTATGTACTGGTGACTAATTGTATGTACTAGTTGTATGTACCAGTTGTGTATAATTGTACTAGTTGTGTGTACTATTTAAATGTACTATTTATATGTTTATGTACTAGGTATATGTACCACTTGTATGTACTAGCTGTATGTATTGTTGTATGTACTAATACTAGTTATATTTACTAGTTGTAGGTGCTAGTTGTATGTACAAGTTGTATGCTGTAGTTGTATGTACTAATTGTATTTACTAGTTGGATGTAGTAGTTGTATGTACTAGTTGTATGTACTAGATATGAACCAGTTGTATGTACAAGATGTATGCACTAGTTGTTTGTACTCGCTTTATAATAGTTTTATGAAGTAGTTGTATGTATTAGTTGTATGTATTAATTGTATGTCATAGTCGCATGTACTAGTTATATGTACTAGTTACTAGTTGTGTGAACTAGTTGTACCTACTAATTTTATGTACTAGTTGTATGTACTCTTTGCATGTATATACCAGTTTTATGTACTAGTTTCTAGTTGTATGTACTAGTTTTATGTAGCCGTTCTATGTTCTAGTTGTATGTACTATTTATAATTATTGGTATATGTGTATGTACTAGTTGTATGTAGTAGGTGTATGTACTAGTTATATGTCCTAGTTTTTTGTACAGTTGTATGTTCTAGATGAATGTACTAGTTGTATATACTGGTTGTATGTTCTATTTGTGTGTACTGTTAGGATGTACTAGTTGTATGTACTAATTGCATGTACTAGTTGTATGCACCAGTTTTATGAAGTAGTTCTCTTTATATTTACAAGTTGTAGGTACTAGTTTTATGTAGCCGAAGTATGTACTATTTGTATGTACTTTGTGTACGTTTTATTTATAAGTACCAGTTATATGTATGTAGTAGTTATATGTTTGTGAACTAGTTATATATACTAGTTGTATGCACTAGCTGTATGTACTAGTTGTATGTATCATTTATAATTACAAGGTATATGTGTATTTACTAGTTATATGTAGTTGGATGTATGTACTAGTTATATATGCTAGTTGTTTGTCCTAGTTGTATGTACTAGTTGAATGTACTAGTTATATGTACTAGTTACTAGTTGTATGAACTAGTTGTACGTACTAAATGTAAATACTAGTTGTATGATCCAGTTGTATGTACTAGTCTCTAGCTGCATGTACTAGTTTTGTGTACTGGTTATATATACTATATGGATGCACTATTCATATGTATCTACTAGTTATATTTATTTCCTATTTATATGTTGTAGCGATCTATGCATGGCTTCATGTTACGGATATATATATATATATATATAAAATAAATATATATAATACGTGTTCATATGCAATTATTATAACACATTTTATACTTCGATATATGTATAATACGAGTTCAAACCAACTATTGTAACACTTAATTTATACTTCAATACATCGTTTTTGCAAATAGCGCCTTCAGGAAGCTTTAGTTAATAAAGCCTTTCTGTCGCTATTTATAATTTTCAGGACACTTAAGTGTCCTTAGTTGTTTGTAGTAGTTGTATGTTCTAGTTGAATATACTAGTTGTATGTACTAGTTGTATGTTCAATTTGTGTACTGTCAGGATGTACTTGTTGTATGTACTAATTGCATGTACTAGTTGTATGCACTAGTTTTATGAAGTAGTTCTATTTATATTTAGAAGTTGTAGGTATTAGTTATATGTAGCAGATGTATGTACTATTTGTATGTACTATGTGTATATATTTTTTATAAGTACCAGTTATATGTATGTAGTAGTTATATGTTTGTGAACTAGTTATATATACTAGTTGTATGCACTAGCTGTATGTACTAGTTGTATGTATTATTTATAATTACAAGGTATATGTGTATTTACTAGCTATATGTAGTTGGATGTATGTACTAGTTATATATCCTAGTTGCTTGTCCTAGTTGTATGTACTAGTTGAATGTACTAGTTATATGTACTAGTTACTAGTTGTATCAACTAGTTGTACGTACTAATTGTAAATACTAGTTGTATGAACTAGTTGTATGTACTAGTTTTATGAACTAGTTGTATGTACTAGTTGTATGTACTAGTTGCATGTACTGGTTATATGTACTAGTTAATAGTTGTGTGAACTAGTTGTACGACCTAATTGTAAATACTAGTTGTATGAACTAGTTGTTTGTATATAATAGTTGTATGAACTAGTTAAATGTACTAGTTTTATGGTATATATTAGTTGCATGTACCAGTTTCTAGTTGCATGTACTACTTTTATGTACTAGTTATATATACTATGTGGATGCACTATTAATATGTACTAGTTATATATCGGTACGATCGAGGGAACCACACTAGCCAAAATCAACTTAGAATAGATTCCAAACGTTTCGGTCCAATCCAGGACCTTCATCAGTGGAATTAACACTTACAAAACTGAGATGGCAGACTTTATACACATGAAAAAAGCGGAAATAAGGTGTGAATAAATGTGTTGCTAGGGGATGACAGCTTGCATGCATGAGGTATAAGTCCTCTTGTTTAACTGTGATGTGATATACTGGTATAATGGAATATAAAGTAACTGAAATATGCTAACATGCAGTGACACAGTCTAATAATCAAGAGGGTGTGTAGAGGTGGATAAGTGGGTTGTACACCCCTGGCAACGGGCCTTCATCTCGGTTCATCTTATGCCGTTCTGTTCGGATGTGCCAGGCTTCAAGGGTGCATCTCTGGCGGTACAGATGGTTTTGGTCCACCACTTCTGCATCCTCCCACTTGATGGTGTGGTCCTCCTCCATGGCATGCTCTGCCACCGCTGACTGGGCTGCCTCGCCTAACCTCAGGGCCCTCTTGTGCTCTGTGAGGCGGTGCTTCAACGTCCTGCTGGTCTGACCGATGTAGACTTTGGGGCAGTTTCCACAGGGAATCCTGTAGACTACACCAGTTCTTTGCGGTGCCGGGGTTGGGTCCTTCACTCTGACCAGTGACTGTCGCAGTGTGCAGTGTGGTCGGAAGCATGTTCGAATTCCCAGTGGGCTGAGAATCCTCCGGATGCATTCCGACAGATGGCGGATGTAGGGGAGGGTTACGGTGACCTTCGGCACATCCTCGTCAGGGTTGCAAGGTGGGGAAGTTGAGGGGTGCCAGTCCCTAGCAACTAGGCTTCCAGGATAGCCATTGTTGTGGAGGGCCTGTGCAACGTGCTTCTTCTCCTTCTCTCTATCTGGTACATCAGTACAGATCTTCTCCGCTCGATGGAGTAGAGTGCGTGCCACCGACACTTTGTGGGCCAAGGGGTGGTGCGATTGGAAGTCTAGGTACCTATCCGTGTGTGTGCTCTTACGAAATACAGTAGTTGTCAGGGAGCCGTCTATGTGGTGGGTGATCTTTGTGTCCAGAAATGGTAGGGTGTTGTCTGTCTCTTCTTCAACTGTAAACTGGATGGATGCTTCGATGGTGTTCAGATGTGAGTGGAAGGCTTTGACCTGGTCTTGGGGCAGGGCAGTTACTGTGTCGTCCACGTACCTCTTCCAGAAAGGGACTGGGGACTGGTACGTGGACAGTGCTCTCTCTTCTACACTCTCCATGACCAGGTTGGCCACTGTCACCGACACTGGGGAGCCCATGGCGGTGCCGAACGTCTGCTTGAAGAACTCTCTTCTGTATGCAAGGTAGGTCGCGTCCAGGCAGAATTGAAGGAGCTTCACTACCTGATCCGCTGAGAGTGCTGTTCGTTCAGATAGTGAGCTGTCCGCCTTGAGTCTCTCACCAGCCACACTTATTGCAAGGTCAGCAGGAACTCTCGTAAAGAGAGACACTACATCAAATGACACCAGGATCATCCCACTGCTGAGGGTCTGACTTGTAATAAAGGAGGCAAATTCCGCTGAGTTCTTCACGTGCGAGGTGGACTTGCCAACCAGCGGTGAAAGGATGGACACCAGGTGTTTGGATAGCTCATATGTTGGGGAGTTCAAGAAGGATACAATTGGCCGAAGGGGGGTCTCCGGCTTGTGTATCTTAGTATGGACTGCCTAAGATACACAAGCCGGAGACCCCCCTTCGGCCAATTGTATCCTTCTTGAACTCCCCAACATATGAGCTATCCAAACACCTGGTGTCCATCCTTTCACCGCTGGTTGGCAAGTCCACCTCGCACGTGAAGAACTCAGCGGAATTTGCCTCCTTTATTACAAGTCAGACCCTCAGCAGTGGGATGATCCTGGTGTCATTTGATGTAGTGTCTCTCTTTACGAGAGTTCCTGCTGACCTTGCAATAAGTGTGGCTGGTGAGAGACTCAAGGCGGACAGCTCACTATCTGAACGAACAGCACTCTCAGCGGATCAGGTAGTGAAGCTCCTTCAATTCTGCCTGGACGCGACCTACCTTGCATACAGAAGAGAGTTCTTCAAGCAGACGTTCGGCACCGCCATGGGCTCCCCAGTGTCGGTGACAGTGGCCAACCTGGTCATGGAGAGTGTAGAAGAGAGAGCACTGTCCACGTACCAGTCCCCAGTCCCTTTCTGGAAGAGGTACGTGGACGACACAGTAACTGCCCTGCCCCAAGACCAGGTCAAAGCCTTCCACTCACATCTGAACACCATCGAAGCATCCATCCAGTTTACAGTTGAAGAAGAGACAGACAACACCCTACCATTTCTGGACACAAAGATCACCCACCACATAGACGGCTCCCTGACAACTACTGTATTTCGTAAGAGCACACACACGGATAGGTACCTAGACTTCCAATCGCACCACCCCTTGGCCCACAAAGTGTCGGTGGCACGCACTCTACTCCATCGAGCGGAGAAGATCTGTACTGATGTACCAGATAGAGAGAAGGAGAAGAAGCACGTTGCACAGGCCCTCCACAACAATGGCTATCCTGGAAGCCTAGTTGCTAGGGACTGGCACCCCTCAACTTCCCCACCTTGCAACCCTGACGAGGATGTGCCGAAGGTCACCGTAACCCTCCCCTACATCCGCCATCTGTCGGAATGCATCCGGAGGATTCTCAGCCCACTGGGAATTCGAACATGCTTCCGACCACACTGCACACTGCGACAGTCACTGGTCAGAGTGAAGGACCCAACCCCGGCACCGCAAAGAACTGGTGTAGTCTACAGGATTCCCTGTGGAAACTGCCCCAAAGTCTACATCGGTCAGACCAGCAGGACGTTGAAGCACCGCCTCACAGAGCACAAGAGGGCCCTGAGGTTAGGCGAGGCAGCCCAGTCAGCGGTGGCAGAGCATGCCATGGAGGAGGACCACACCATCAAGTGGGAGGATGCAGAAGTGGTGGACCAAAACCATCGGTACCGCCAGAGATGCACCCTTGAAGCCTGGCACATCCGAACAGAACGGCATAAGATGAACCGAGATGAAGGCCCGTTGCCAGGGGTGTACAACCCACTTATCCACCTCTACACACCCTCTTGATTATTAGACTGTGTCACTGCATGTTAGCATATTTCAGTTACTTTATATTCCATTATACCAGTATATCACATCACAGTTAAACAAGAGGACTTATACCTCATGCATGCAAGCTGTCATCCCCTAGCAACACATTTATTCACACCTTATTTCCGCTTTTTTCATGTGTATAAAGTCTGCCATCTCAGTTTTGTAAGTGTTAATTCCACTGATGAAGGTCCTGGATTGGACCGAAACGTTTGGAATCTATTCTAAGTTGATTTTGGCTAGTGTGGTTCCCTCGATCGTACCGATATGCAAGAACCTAGCCACGCAGAAGTCCTTCACATGATTTACTAGTTATATACTTATGTACTAATTATATGTCGTAGGTGTGTGCTAGTTATAGGTCCTAGTTTTATGTACTCGTTATATGTACTAGTAGTTGTATGAACTACTTGTATGTACTATGTTTATTTACTATTTATATGTACTAGCTACATTTTTATGTATTAATTATACGTGGTAGATGTGTGAACTAGTTATATGTTCTAATTGCAAGTACTAATTGTATATACTAGTTGCATGGATGAGTTATATTTACTAGTTGTATGTACTAGTTGTATGTACTAGGTGTATGTATATAGTAGTTTTTATGATTTATTTATTTTTTTATTTTTATTTTTATTTTTTCATTTTATTTTTATTTCTCTCTCAATAATAATTAACCAATTTTTTTACAACAAATAAGAAAAATGTTGAAGAAACTAATCTGTGAAAATTAAAATACAATATTAACATAAAGTTAACGTTTAAATGCAATCAATGAATAAATTTGTACACATAAATAACTAATTATTATCACATTGAAAAGTACATATACGTACGTACTGAAATGTTTCAGTTAAAGGGACAAAAACAGCTCAAGTCATATTGTTTAAAAGTGACATGCCTAATTGTCTAAGGACCAACCTTGCCCTCAGAGGTGTCAAGGGGGATGACGCTGGCAAAACCACATGGTCTTTTGGATCTGGAGCCTCTGATGGCCATGATTGCTGATCTGATCAATGCGAATGAGGTCCTACATTGAAGCCACCCCATCACTTGGGAGTAGTGCAGTTTTCTTTTCTCTGCAATGGCATCAGCCACCCTTCTGAAAAAGACAGTGCACTCTCTTGCCATACCCCCTGTAGTTGACAAGACTAGGGGTTGAACACTCCTCGTTCAACTTCCCTCACTCGTTCACCATACTCTCTCTTCTTGATTCCTTCATGCATCTTGTACAGAGCTGCCAGGTCTCTGTTGCGGTAGGTGGGGGCATTTGGGTGGAAAAACTTTACGTCAAAAAAGGCCTCCTGACCTCTGCTCCAGAAACCTTTTGCTCTGATGTCCAGTCTTGCCTCATCCTCCCTATTGGCGGTACATGGTCGGATGTGCTCACCATCTATGGCCTGCAGCCCTGGCTCCACAGAAACGTTGTGGCATACTTCCCTCAGCAGTTCTGCTGCTAAGTCACGGATCTCATTGTGCCGTAGGGTAGGTAGACCACCCTTGTGGCAAGACATTGCGTGATCAACTGAGAATGGAGTACCACATGCACAGGTTGAACTCACATTCTGTATGGTCCAGCCGTGGCGCAAGCTGATGGCATCCCTAAAGGCACCCTTGCTGAGGCAGAAACCACGCTCTTCAACAGGGAGAGTGGAAATCCAAGATGATGCACCTGTCTCGCTAGCACATTCGAGCAATCTACATGCTGCTGGTTGCAGCTGGTCATAGACTCATTCGCCTCGTCTGTTTGCCTTTCAATCCTTGCTTTTCTCACTGCAGCTTTGGCCAGGTTGTTTCCTGTAGGGTCCTCTGTGAAGGTGCTTTCCTGTGCAATGATGGAATTAACCTGTTTGGATGCTTCATACTCATGGTTGCACACTGCGACTGGGTTCACAAGACCCATTCCCCCCAGTCTTGCTGGGAGGGCCAGTAGTGCTCTTTCCACTTTTGAGCAAGGCGATCGTCCAGTCAGTCCAGGGATGAACTTTTGGTGGATGACATTCTCCAGAGGATGAAGGCCAAAACCACACAGCGTAATGGTTCTAAGGAGGTAGGTCCATAAGGAGGTTTTTCCATTGTATATACTACTTGTATGTACTAGTTATATTTACTAGTTGTAGGTACTAGTTGTATGTACTAGTTGTATGTATATACTAGTTGTATGTACTAGCTATATACTGGTTGTATGTTCTAGTTGTGTGTACTAGTTGTATGTACAAGTGGTAGGTTCTTGTGCTTGTATATGCTTGTACTTGAATGTGTTGAGTTGGTGTAGTAGTTATGTACTATTTGAATATACAAGTTGTACGTTTTACTCATTCTGTGAGCTAGTTGTATATACTAGTTTCTAGTTGTATGTACTAGTTGTATGTACTAGTTTTATGTACTAGTTTTATGTCCTAATTGTATGAACTAGTTTTATCTATTAGTTGTACGTACTAGTTGTATGTACTATTTATAATTACAAGGTATGTGTATTTACTAGTTATATGTAGTAGGTGTATGTACTAGTTACATGTCCTAGCTCTTTGTTGTAGTTGTATGGATTAATTGAATGTACTAGTTGTATGTACTAATTGTATGTACTAGTTGTTTGTACTAATTGCATGTCCTAGTTTTATGTACTAATTGTATGTATTAGTTGTATTCACTAGTTTTATGTACTAGTCCTCGTTATATTTAGTAGTTGTAGGTACTAGCTGTATGTAAAAGTTGTGTGTAATAGTTGTATGTACTAATTGTTTGTTCTATTTGAATATACTGGTTGTATGTACTAGTTATGTACCAGTTGTATGTACTAGTTGTATGTATATACTAGTTATAAATAATAGCTATGCACTAGTTGTTTATACAAGTTGTACGTTCTAGCATTATGTACTAGTTCTATGAACTAGTTGTATATATTAGTTTATAGTTGTATGTACTAGTTGTATGTACTAATTGTATGTACTATGTGTATGTAGTTTTTATAAGTTCCAGTTATATGTGTATTTACTGATTATATGTAGTAGATGTATGTACTAGTTACATGTCCTAGTTGTTTGTCCTATTTGTATGGACTAGTTGAATGTACTAGTTGTATGTACTAATTGTATGTCCTAGATGTGGGGACTATTTTGTATGTACTAGTTGTTTGTACTAATTGCATGTCCTAGTTTTATGTACTAATTGTATGTACTAGTTGTATTCACTAGTTTTATGTACTAGTCCTCGTTATATTTAGTAGTTGTAGGTACTAGCTGTATGTAAAAGTTGTGTGTAATAGTTGTATGTACTAATTGTTTGTTCTATTTGAATATACTGGTTGTATGTACTAGTTATGTACCAGTTGTATGTACTAGTTGTATGTATATACTAGTTATAAATAATAGCTATGCACTAGTTGTTTATACAAGTTGTACGTTCTAGCATTATGTACTAGTTCTATGAACTAGTTGTATATATTAGTTTATAGTTGTATGTACTAGTTGTATGTACTAATTGTATGTACTATGTGTATGTAGTTTTTATAAGTTCCAGTTATATGTGTATTTACTGATTATATGTAGTAGATGTATGTACTAGTTACATGTCCTAGTTGTTTGTCCTATTTGTATGGACTAGTTGAATGTACTAGTTGTATGTACTAATTGTATGTCCTAGATGTGGGGACTATTTTGTATGTACTAGTTGTTTGTACTAATTGCATGTCCTAGTTGTATGTACTAATTGTATGTACTAGTTGTATTCACTAGTTTTATGTACTAGTCCTCGTTATATTTAGTAGTTGTAGGTACTAGCTGTATGTAAAAGTTGTGTGTAATAGTTGTATGTACTAATTGTTTGTTCTATTTGAATATACTGGTTGTATGTACTAGTTATGTACCAGTTGTATGTACTAGTTGTATGTATATACTAGTTATAAATAATAGCTATGCACTAGTTGTTTATACAAGTTGTACGTTCTAGTATTATGTACTAGTTCTATGAACTAGTTGTATATATTAGTTTATAGTTGTATGTACTAGTTGTATGTACTAATTGTATGTACTATGTGTATGTAGTTTTTATAAGTTCCAGTTATATGTGTATTTTCTGATTATATGTAGTAAATGTATGTACTAGTTACATGTCCTAGTTGTTTGTCCTATTTGTATGGACTAGTTGAATGTACTAGTTGTATGTACTAATTGTATGTCCTAGATGTGGGGACTATTTTGTATGTACTAGTTGTTTGTACTAATTGCATGTACTAGTTGTATGTACTAATTGTATGTACTAGTTGTATTCACTAGTTTTATGTACTAGTCCTCGTTATATTTAGTAGTTGTAGGTACTAGCTGTATATAAAAGTTGTGTGTAATAGTTGTATGTACTAATTGTTTGTTCTATTTGAATATACTGGTTGTATGTACTAGTTATGTACCAGTTGTATGTACTAGTTGTATGTATATACTAGTTATAAATAATAGCTATGCACTAGTTGTTTATACAAGTTGTACGTTCTAGCATTATGTACTAGTTCTATGAACTAGTTGTATATATTAGTTTATAGTTGTATGTACTAGTTGTATGTACTAATTGTATGTACTATGTGTATGTAGTTTTTATAAGTTCCAGTTATATGTGTATTTACTGATTATATGTAGTAGATGTATGTACTAGTTACATGTCCTAGTTGTTTGTCCTATTTGTATGGACTAGTTGAATGTACTAGTTGTATGTACTAATTGTATGTCCTAGATGTGGGGACTATTTTGTATGTACTAGTTGTTTGTACTAATTGCATGTACTAGTTGTATGTACTAATTGTATGTACTAGTTGTATTCACTAGTTTTATGTACTAGTCCTCGTTATATTTAGTAGTTGTAGGTACTAGCTGTATGTAAAAGTTGTATGTAATAGTTGTATGTATATACTAGTTATAAATAATAGCTATGCACTAATTGTTTATACAAGTTGTACGTTCTAGTATTATGTAATCTTTCTTTGAACTAGTTGTATATACTAGTTTATAGTTGTATGTACTAGTTGTTTATACTAATTGTATGTACTGTGTGTATATACTTTTATAAGTTCCAGTTATATGTGTATTTCCTGGTAGTAGATGTATGTACTATTTATATGTACTAGTTGCATGTACTAGTTGTATGTACTACTTATATGCACTCGTTACATTTGCATGTACTGGGTGTATGCACTATTTGTTTGTACTAGTTATATATACTAGTTATACGTACTATTTATATGTACTGTATATATGTGTATGTACTAGGTATATGTACTACTTGTATGTACCAGCTGTATTAGCTGGTTATATTTACTAATTCTATGTACTAGTTGTATGTACTAGTTGTGTGTACTTGATATGAACCAGTTTTATGTACAAGATGTATGCACTAGTTCTTTGTACTAGCTATATACTAGTTTTATGAAGTAGTTGTATGTACTAGTTGTACGTACTACTTTTATGTACTAGTCGCATGTACTAGTTATATGTACTAGTAACTGGTTGAATGAACTAGTTGTATGTGTGTACTAGTTGTACGTATTTACCAGTTGTATGTATTAGTTAAATGCACTAATTTTATATATATACTAGTTGTATGTACTAGTTTCTAGTTGTCTTTACTAGTTTTTTGTACTAGTTGTATGTACTAGGTGGATGCACTATTTATTTGAACTAGTTATATTTAGAGGCTGCCCCAGGCAATCGCTCTCAAGGTGGTAGAGGGCTCTGTAGTTTTCCTTTGGATCACGACAGGGCTGTTGTGAATCTGGCAAGATACCTCCATACTGCCAATGATCCACTCATAGCTGTTGTGGTTAAACACCAGAAGTGGCTGGAGTGCTCAAAGCAGAGAAGGACTGTCTTGAAAGAAGCCAGATTGATACTGAGAAGCGACGGAATAGAACTAGAACCGGAAATGTGGCTGAAGACAGATCCCTCACAAAATAGTGTAAGAGAATGGAGGAGAGTGGCACGTGAGCTCCGGGAGGCTCAGACTGAAAGGTTAAAAAGTAACCTAGCCGAAAAGTCTCACCAGGGCTCATACCACAGACAAGTCACAAATAGGGAGTCTTATGTGTGGCTTTCTGAGGGGAGACTCAGACCTCAAACTGAGGCACTGATTCTCGCAGCCCAAGATGATGTGCTGCACACTAGGTGGTACCAAAATAGGATTCTGAAGAATTCTAGCCTCCTAATGTGCAGAGAATGTGGCAAGGCTATGGAAACGGTCAAACACATACTAAACATGTGTGAGCCCAAGGGATTTTCTCTCTACAAAGAGAGACATGACCGGGCAATACTGATAGTGTTGTGGAGACTGTTGAAAGAATATGGATTCAAGCAGGAAGAGCCCTGGTACAAACTAGAAGTAAAACCAGTCTATGAGAATAGGGCTGTCAAAATCTTGTGGGATCCTAGTATCCCTACAGATGATGAAATGACAGAAAGAAGGCCAGACTTAGTGGTTGAGGATCGGCTATGTAAGTCCATCTTCATTATTGAGATGTCAGTTCCTACTGACAGTAATATTAATGGAAGATGGCAGGAGAAGTTCCAAAAGTACCAGAAGCTGGCGGCTGATATGAGGAAACAATTTAGGGGCTACCGAATTAAGGTAGTCCCGATGATAATTGGTGCTTTGGGGACAGTGGACACGCTCCTGGAAGACCTTAGGGGAATTCCAAAGCTGTCAAAAAGTGCATTAGAAGTGATGAGAGCCATGCAGAGAACTGTTCTCTGTTTGGCTGTGAGGATATTGATGCGACATCTATCTGTTGAGGGATTGGGGCCTGGACGATAAGTAGTCCTGTCCCAGTCCTTGCCTGTCGACCTCTGGAAAGCAGTGGTGGATTGGTGTATGGAGGTACTCCCTCCTATTATGACGGTCAACTTTGGCCCGACGTGCACCCGTCTGCTGCTGTCGGAAGGAGGAAAAGCCGAGGCTTCTGGCTAAAAACCCAAAGAAAGGAAAACATAACTAACTGAGGGTTGTCCAAGCCAGATACTCCTTGCCTTAGTACACTAAGGCAAGAAGTAACAAGGTTCTCCGTTAAGGCTTTTGTTTTTCAAGTAAAAGCCCCAGGCAACCCCTTATATTGTCTTCATTTGCCGATTACGGTGTACGGCTTATTGCTACGGTAAGATATATATATATATAATACGGTTTCATACGCAACAATTATAACACTTATTTTACACGTCGATATATGTATAATACGAGTTCATAAGCAACTGTTGTAACACTTAATTTATACGTCAACACATCGTTTTTGCAAATGGCGGCGTTCAGGAAGCTTTAGTTAAAGAAGCTTTTCCAATGTTCTTTATGAATATCGGGACACTTATGCGTCCTCAATTGTTAGTATTACGAATATATATTAAATCCCAACGATGCCGGCAAGTAATTGGAGTTAATTCGGGGGGAGCCAGCCTCACGAGTGTTCAAACTCGAAATACTTGTTTTATGTATTAGTTATATGTATTAGATGTGTGTACTAATTATATGTACTAGTTGAAAGTACTAGTTGTAGGTACTAGTTGTATGTATTAGTTGTATGTAGTAGTTGCATGTGCTAATTGTATGTACAATTCTGTGTACTAGTTGTTTGTATATAGTAGTTGTATACACTAGCTATGTACTATTGTATGTTCTAGTTGTATGTGCTAGTTGTTAGTACTAGTTTTATGAACTAGTTGTATGTACTAGTTGTATGTACTAGTTGCATGTACTGGTTATATGTACTAGTTCATAGTTGTGTGAACATAGTTGTACGACCTAATTGTAAATACTAGTTGTATGAACTAGTTGTTTGTATATAATAGTTGTATGAACTAGTTACATGTGCTAGTTTTATGTATATATTAGTTGTATGTACCAGTTTCTAGTTGCATGTATTAGTTTTATGTACTAGTTATATATACAATGTGGATGCACTATTAATATGTACTAGTTATATATTTATTTACTAATTTTATGTAGTAAGTGTGTAATAGTTATAGGTCCTAGTTTTATGTACTCGTTGTATGTACTAGTAGTTGCATGAACAACTTGTATGTACTATGTTTATGTACTATTTATATGTACTAGCTATATTTTTATGTATTAGTTATATGTGATAGATGTGTGTACTAGTTATATGTACTAATTGCAAGTACTAGTTGTATGGACTAGTACTGGTTATATTTACTAGTTGTTGGTACTAGTTGTATGTACTAGTTGTATGTACTAGCTATGTACTGGTTGAATGTTCTAGTTGTAGGTACTAGTTGTATGTACAAGTGGTAGGTTCTTGTACTAGTTATACTAGGTTCTAGGAAGGTACTGTCATGCCGTAAAAGTTCCCCCGCCGAATTAGTTCCCCCGGGCCTAAAACGGCAGCGTAGTGCCTGCCGAATCGGTTCCGCTTTGCCGAATTTGGCCCCCCATTCATTTACGCCATTAAAATTGGCGGGCACAGTAGAGGTGTGACGACTATACAAGGCGTAATCGTCATTTCTTCGAACGAAATCGATTGCGAAGCCGACGTTTCTTAGAACGAAATCGATTGCGAAGCCGAGATGAGCGAGGAGAACAGTGGCGATAGCATTCTAGAGGAAGTGGAAGTCTGTGCCCGAACAGTTTGTACAGATTGTTCACGACAACAACCACTGGGTCTGCACATCCAATCATAAGTGCCAAAGTGGGGAAGTTGAAATCTTCGATAGCTTAATGCAGACAAAAGTCTCCACCACAGTCCGTAGGCAGCTTGCGACCATACTGCACACCCTAAGGCCGAGAATGACAATGACAAAGGTGTGCGTACAGCAGCAAACTGTGGATCAGATTGTGGACTTTTCGCCATTGCATTTGTCTTCTATATATAATATTCTATATTTGTCTTTGCTATATTTCACTATTTACATGTTCTTAATTATCCTTACCTTGTACACACACATACACATGTAAGTACCTAGTTTGAGAGGGGGAACCAAAATAGACAAGGGGGTCCAATTTCAGCAACCAAATTGGTTCCTGGGGGAACCAATTTGGTTGCTGTTTTGGTTCCAGGGGGGCCTGTTTTGGGGGGGGCCAAATTCGGTATGACAGTACTAGTTGTATGATGTAGATACTAGTTGTATGTACTATTTATAATTATTAGGTAATAGTGTATGTACTATGTACTAATTGTATGTACTAGTTGTGGGTACTATTTCATATGTACTAGTAGTATGTACTGGTTGCATGTACTAGGTGTATGTACTAATTGTATGTACTAGTTGTATTCACTAGTTTTATGTACTAGTCCTAGTTATATTTAGTAGTTGTGGGTACTAGCTGCATATAAAATTGTATTTAATAGATGTATGAACAAATTGTTTGTTCTATTTGTATGTACTAGTTGTATGTACTAGTTATGTACCAGTTTTATGTACTAGTTGTATGTATGTACTAGTTATAAATAATTGCTATGCACTAGTTGTATATACAAGTTGAACATTCTAGTATTATGTACTCGTTCTGTGAACTAGTTGTATGTACCAGTTTATAGTTGTATGTACTAGTTGTATGTACTATGTGTATGTACTATCTATAAGTGCCAGTTATATGTGTAGTTACTGGTAATATGTTTGTCTACTAGTTATATGTACTTGGGTTATGCACTAGCTTTATGTACTAGTTGTATTTACTATTTATAATTACTAGGTATATGTGTATTTACTAGTTAAATGTAGTAGATGTATGTACTAGTTATATATCCTAGTTTTTGTCCTAGTTGTATGGACTAGTTGAATGTACTAGTTTTATGTACTAATTGTATGTGCTTGGTGTGTTTACTATTTGGTATGTACTAGTTGTATTTACTATTTGTTTGTACTAGTTATGTACCAGTTGTACGTAATAGTTGTATGTATATAGAGAAAAAAATTTCTACAAAAATAGTAAAGATGTTGGGATGGCACAAAAAGCACAGAAACAAGAAAGGGATTTTACACAGTGAAGCATTAGCTATATATGCATAAATCATACAACACCTTTGCTTGTAGGATTCATGCATAGCTAATGCTTCACTGTGTAACATCCCTTTCTTGTTTCTGTGCTTTTTGTGCCATCCCTACATCTTCACAATTTTTGTAGAAACTTTTTATTATTCTCTAGTTTCTGTACTTTTTATGGAGCATAAGCTAGAAATTCTAAACCCATTTTGGTTACGCAATTTTCGACTGAATATGACGTCATTAAAATGGCGAATTTATTGAGGCCTTGACTCTGAGGCTATGAAAATCGTCATACTCAATAATAGCATTATCGCTCTCGCTTCTACAAAAGAATACAGCTCGGAAAATTTAGAGTATTTTCGCTTAAGTAGTAGTCTGAAGGCTTATTTCGTTTTTTAGTTACATTGGGCGAAGAAGATGAAGAAGAAGAAAATTAAAATGGGAAATTTCAAACTTTGTTCATTTGATAAGGGAACATGTTTGCTTCCCTTAAAGGCCAGTTTATAGCATGTTTATAGCATGTTTAATTATACATAGCGTTTTTTCGGCGATTTTCAGCCTATTTTGAATTTTCGCTCATATACAAATGAATACGAAAAACGAAACAACCCGTATCATCCCTACATAGAGAGGACTACCGTCCTCTTTTATACTAGTTGTTAATATTTGCTATGTACTAGAAGGATATTCAAGTGGTATGTTCTATATAATATTATGTACTCATTCTATGAACTATATAGTGGTATTTAATAGTTTCTAGTTGTATGTACTAGTTGTATGTACCTATAGACACAAGTAGGACATATTATGTAAGTCCACTCTTAGATCTTCTAGTAGTAACATTTCTTTGGAGGTGGGGTAACACAATATGGGGTAACACAAGACAGTCCTTAAGCACACTAGCCACTTTTTCTTACACTTGATTCTAACTAGAAGGTGCCGGGATAGGAACGTTTTAAAGGTCGATTTTAGCTTAAAGAATTGGTAACAACAACCACACAACCACTACATACAACCAGTAAAAAATACAACTACTACATAACTAGTATATACAACTAGTACAAAAAACAAGGACATACAACTAGTACAAAAAAATTGTACATACAACCAGTACATATTACAAGTACAAACAACTAGAATATACAACTAGTTTTTACTACTAGTGCCTACAACTAGTACATACAACTAGTACATATAAGTAGTTCATACAACTAGTACATACAACTTGTACATACAACCTGTTAATGGATCTAGTAAGGATAACGAGAACATACACTTATAAATTGTACATATAATTAGTACATACAACTAGTACATACAATTCGTACATGCAACTTGTGCATAGAACTAGTTAGGATAACGAGAACTTACACATATAAATTGTACATATAAATAGTACATACAACCAGTACATACAATTAGTACATTTAACTGGTACATAAAACTAGTACATCTAACTGGTACATACAACAGGTATATACATACATCTAGTTCTTACAAATTGTACATACACCTAGTACATATAAGTAGAACATACTCATAACTGAAACATAAAACCAGTACATATTACTAGTACATACAACTAGAATATACAACTATTACGTTCAACTAGTACATAAAACTTGTACATACAACCTGTTCATGGATCTAGTAAGGATAACGAGAACATACACTTATAAATTGTACATATAATTAGTACATACAACTAGTACATACAATTCGTACATGCAACTTGTACATAGAAATAGTTAGGATAACGAGAACTTACACATATAAATTGTACATATAAATAGTACATACAACCAGTACATACAATTAGTACATGCAACTGGTACATAAAACTAGTACATCTAACTTGTACATACAACAGGTACATACTTCTAGTTCTTACAAATTGTACATACACCTAGTACATATAAGTAGAACATACTCATATAACTGGAACATAAAACCAGTACATATTACTAGTACATACAACTAGAATATACAACTATTACGTTCAACTAGTACATAAAACTTGTACATATAACTAGTACCTATAACTAGTGATAACCCCTAGTACCTACAACTCGTACAAAGAACTTGTACATAGAACTAGTAAATATAACTAGCACACGCAACTAGTACATACAACTAGTACATTAGAACCAGTCCTAAGACTAGTACAAACAACTAATACATACAACTAGTACATACAACTAGTACATACAGCTAGTACATATAACTAGTACATACAGCTAGTACATATAACTAGTACATACAACTAGTACATACTACTAGTACATACAACTAGTACATACAGCTAGTACATACAACTAGTACAGACATCTAGTTCCTATAACTAGAACATACAACTAGTACATACAACTAGTACATACAATTAGTCCAACAACTAGTATAAAGAACAAGTACATGCAACTACTACATACAAATAGAACATACAACAAATGCATACAACTAGTACTACAGCTAGAACATACAACTCGTACATACGACTAGAACATACAACTAGGACATAAATCAGTACTTACAACTAGTATTAAGAACTAGTAATACAACTAGCACATACAACTCGTACATACAACTAGTACAAACAACTAGTGCACAGAACTAGTTCATTCAACTAGTACTACAACTACTGCATAGAACTAGAGCATCCAACTAGTATATAAGCAGAACTAGTTCCCACAACTAGCACACACAACTAATACATCCAACTAGTACATACATTTAGTATTTACATGTAGTAAACATAACTAGAACATACAATTAGTACATACAACTAAAACATACGACTTGTACAAACAACTGTTATATACAATTAGTCCACACAACTAGTACATAAAATTAGTACATATAATTAGTACATACACATAGGACTGCTCCATACCATTATAACCCATAACTAGTTCATACAACTATTACATTAAACTAGAACTACAATTACTACATACAACTAGGACTTACAATTAGGATATACAACTAGTTCATACAACTAGAACATATAACTAGTATATCCACCTAGTAAATTAAATTAGTACTTCAACTACTACATACAACTAGTAATATACAACTAGTCCATACAACTAGAACTTGCAAGTAGAACATACAACTAGTACTTACGACTAGTTCTACAATTAGTACATGCAACTTGTACATACAACTGGTCCATACACTAGTAAATACAACTAATGTATACAACTGGTACATCCAACTAGTACATTAAACTAGTACAAAAACCAGTACATTAAACTACTACAAAAAACTACTACACACAACTTGAACACCCAAATAGAACTTACAACTAGTACATGAAACTAGTAAATTTAACTAGTTCATACATCTAGTACATATAACCAGTACATACTTCTAGTACATACAACTAGAATATACAACTAGTATCTACAACTAGTCCATACCACAAGTACATATAACTAGTCCATACCACAAGTACATATAACTAGTCCATACAACAAGTACATATAACTAGTTCACACAACTAGTACATACAACTCGTATATACAACTTGTATATAGAATTAGTAAGGATAACTAGAACATACACATATAAGTTGTACATATAAATAGTACACACAATTAGTACATACAACTAGTACATGCAACAGGTACACACAGCTGGTATATACAACTAGTACATCCATCTAGAACATACAAATTGTAGATACACCTAGTAAATTTAACCAGAACATAAACACATAACTAGTAAAATACAACTAGTACATACGAACAGTACATTCAACCAATACGTACAACTAATACATACAACTAGTACATACAACTTGTACATACAACTAGTACAAATAACTTGAACATACACATATAACTAGTACATATAAAGAGTATATATAATTAGTACAGATAAATAGTACATATAACTAGGACATACAACTAGTACATATAAATAGTATATACAACAAGCACATACAACTAGCACATTGAACTTCTATATACAACTAGTACAAATAATTATAACATACACATATAACTAGTACATATAAAGAGTACATATAACCACTACAGATAAATAGTACATATAACTAGTAAATTCAACCAGTACATACAACTAGGACACACAACCAGTTCATACCACCAGTACATACAACTAGTCCATAAAACTAATACATAACTAGTATATGCAACTGGTACATAAAACTAGGACATACAACTAGTACCTATAACTAGTACATACAATTAGAATATACAACTAGGACATACAACTAGTACATATAAATAGTATATACAACAAGCACATACAACTAGCACATAGAACTTCTATATACAACTAGTACAAATAACTATAACTAGTACATATAAAGAGTACATATAACTACTACAGATAAATAGTACATATAACTAGTACATTCAACCAGTACATACAACTAGGACATACAACCAGTTCATACCACCAGTACATACAACTAGTCCATAAAACTAATACATAACTAGTATATGCAACTGGTACATAAAACTAGGACATACAACTAGTACCTATAACTAGTACATACAACTAGAATATACAACTAGAACGTACAACTAGTACATAAAAATTGTACATATAACTAGTACCTATAACTGGTTATTACCACTAGTACATACAAGTCGTAATTACAACTTGTACATAGAACTAGTAAGGAAAACTAGAACATACACATATAACTTGTATATATGAATAGTATATGGAAATAATACATACAACTAGTACATGCAACTGGTAAATACAGCTAGTATAAACAACTGGTACCTATAACGAGTCCGTACAACTAGTACCTATAACTACTGATTACAACTAGTCGATATAATTAATACATACAACTAATAAGAGAGTACGGTATACTCTCTATGTAGGGATGGTACTGGTTGTTTCGTTTTCCCTATACATTGGTATAGGAACGAAATTCCGAATTAGGCTGAAAATCGCCGATACAAGACTACATAGATTTAAATATAGAACAGCCATGCTATAAATTAGCCTTGAAGGCAAGCGACCGAGTATCGTTGGCAAATGAACAAACTTTGAAATTTTCCATTTTCGTTTTCTTCTTCTTCATCTTTTTAATCTTCTTCTTCATCTTCTTCGCCCGTTGTAACTAAAAAATGAAATAAGCCTTCGGACTACTTCATAAGCGAAAATACTCTAAATTTTCCGAGCTGTATTCTTTTGTAGAAGCGAGAGTGATAACGCTATTATTGAGTATGACAATTTTCATGGCCCCAGAGTCAAGACCTCAATAAATTTGCCATTTTAATGACATCATATTCAGTCGTAAATTGCAAACCCAAAGTGGTTTAAAATACAACAAATTCCTAGCTTATGCTCCATAAAAAGTACAGAAACTAGAGAACAACAAAAAGTTTCTACAAAAATTTTGAAGATGTAGTGATGGCACAAAAAGCACAGAAACAAGAAAGGGATGTTACACAGTGAAGCATTAGCTATGAAAGAATCCTACAAGCAAGGGTGTTGTATGATTCATCCATATATATCTAATGCTTCACTGTGTAACATCCCTTTCTTGTTTCTCTGCTTTTTGTGCCACCCCTACATCTTCACAATTTCTGTAGAAAATTTTTATTGTTCTCTATATAAGTAGTTCAAACAATTAGTACATACACCCACTACATACAGCTAGTACATAGTACTAGTACCTATAACTAGTGATTACCACAAGAACATTCAACTAGTTCATATAACTAGTACCTATAACAAGTGATTAAACTACTACTTACCACGAGTACACACAACTAGTACATATAACTAGTGGATACAACAAGTACATATAACAAGTACATACATATAGTACATTTTACAAGTACATACTACCGGTACATTCAACCACTACATACAACTAGTTCTTAACTAGTAAATAAAACTATTACATACAACTAGTACATATAACTAGTACATACACTAGTCCATACAAACTAGTACATATATCTAGAAGATACAACCAGGGCATATAAATAGTACATATAACTGGTTCACTATAACTAGTGATTACCACTAGTACAAAAAACTAGTACACAGAACTAGTTCATTCAACTAGTACTAAAACTATTGCATAGAACTAGAGTATCGAACAAGTATATGCACAGAACTAGTTCCTACAACTAGTACATACAACCAATATATACAACTAAAACATACATCTAGTACCTACATGTGGTAAACATAACTAGCGCATACAATTAGTATATACAACTAAAACATACAACTTGTACATACAACTATTATATACAACTAGTACATAAAACTAGTACATATAACTAGTACATACACATAGAACTGGTACATACCATTAAAACCCATAACTTGTTCATACAACTAGAACATGCAACTAGTATATTCACCTAGTAAATTAAACTAATACTTCAACTCCTACATACAACTAGTAATATACAACTAGTCCAAACAACTAGAACTTGCAACTAGTACATACAACTGGTACTTACGACTAGCACTACAATTAGTACATGCAACTTGTACATACAACTAGTCCATACACTAATAAATACAACAAATATATACAACTGGTACATACAACTAGTACATTAAACTAGTAGAAAAACTAGTACATACAACTAGTCCAACAACTAGTGTAAAGTACATGCAACTAGTACATGCAAATAGTACATACAACTAGTACATACAACTAGTACATACTACTAGTACATACAACTAGTACAGACAACTAGTTCCTATAACTAGAACATACAACTAGTACATACAACTAGTTCATACAACTAGTCTAACAACTAGTATGAAGAACAAGTACATGCAACTAGTACATACTACTTGTGGTCCCCTAGGATGCCAGAGTAGGAATGTTGTGTATCTTATTACTTGTAAACAATGTGATGTACAATATGTAGGAGAAACCTCTCAGATGCTTAGGAGTAGAATGAACAACCAAAGGACTAGTACCAAAGGTTTTAAACCACTGTATCTGTACAATCACTTTAATTCTGATAACCATAGTTTTGATGATGCCTTGATAATGCCCATAGAACAGATACCTGAGACACCTACTTCTACTAGCTTCAGACTACTGAGAGAAGCGTTCTGGTACAAGGAACTCTGCTCTATTTACCCATATGGACTTATCGATAACATTAAAGGCTTTGGCAATATTTCAAAACTTAAAAAAGAAATCATCGTATGGAACCTTTTTAATCACTTATCTCATAAAAGACAACATCACCGCTCCAATCTAAAATCGACAGGGAGTAGTAATAACGCTACCTACGACCCTGAATGGCTAAAAGAACGACTACCACTTTACAAGAACGTGCACTTTCTAGCCAAACTTAAACGCGATACTTTTGCATTACAAGCTCGACACCTTCATCGTTTGTTAAACTCGGTACAATGTCTCATCGATACCCCAGAAACACCTTTTCAGCTTAGACTTATGCTAATGATTAAAGACGTTAATAAAGCACGCGCTTCAGCCAGCCTTCCCAAACACCCAACGAAAACGACAAGTCCAGAAGGGTTTCTTAAAATCATGTTTCATAATAAAGGTGTAGAAAAAATAGGCCTCTCAGGTATCTTAAACCAAAAGTTAGTGTTAGAAACTCTCCCACCCTTTATACAAAACAAAGAGCCCCCATGTGTAGTATATAAGTATACCCAACCAATAGGACCTCAAATCTCTAACTTTTCACAAGCCTCTAAATCAGATGTCTTTAGAAAACCAGAACCATGTGAGTGTCATAAGTCCCCCTTCATTTACAAGCCCTTAGGCCATGTTTTAACAAGTGACCTACGTATTGTTAGTAACCCAAAACTTAGAAAACTTCTTAAGAAAGGACCAAAATTTAGAGAACCTAATAACTTTAATTGGGTAGCTGCTTTAAAAATGTATAAGGAAGGTCTTAGAAAATGTAAGATTACCTGGGCCCATAGAGAAAATGTATCTACTTCTGTATTTAGTGAGTGGGAAAATGCTGTACTTAAGAAAATTAATGATAGGATCTCTAAGCTGTCTAAATCATATACCAAATCCTCCGTAGCCAAGAAGACTTTTACTTGCCCTAAAATTAAGAAATTCTTAGCAGACTTACATGATAAGTATGTTATAGCTCCTGCCGATAAGGCCTCTAATAATATAATATTTATATGTAAGTCCTACTATAGACAATTTATTAATGAAGAACTAGGCAGTACCTCAACTTATGCTAAATGTACAGTAGAACCCCAACAGTTAATTAGGAAACACATAGATTTCTTAAAACTAGAGAACTTAGAACCTAAACCAGACTGGTGTAACCTTCCCTCTTTTCACTGGATGCCTAAACTACCTAAGAACCCTTACAGCTACAGATTCATAGCTGCCTCTCACAAATGTACTGCCAGACCCCTTTCTAGATTTCTAAATTCGGCACTCAGACTAATTCTCAAACATTTTAGAGAATACATCCTAGGTATATATAGGAATACCGGTGTTAATGCCTTGGATAGTAGAAAACACACTAGAAGTCTTAGATAGTCTTAAGTCTATACCCACTAGAAACGCCCAGCTAGCTAGTTTTGATTTTTCTACATTATATACAGCGATCCCCCATAACCTACTTAAAGATAAGATTACTAACCGTATTCATAGTGACTATACCTGTAGGAAGTCCCAACATATAGAAGTCTGTCATGATAAAGCCTTTTTGTCTATCAATGTCTCCAATAAAGCAGTCACAGCTGTTCATTTAGTAGAGCTCTTTAATTACCTTATTGACAACATTTATGTATATGTAGACGGTTCTGTATTTAAGTAATGTGTAGGTATCCCTATGGGTACTGACTGTGCCCCTGTAGTTGCTAATCTTTTTCTGTTTGCCTATGAGTATGAGTTTATGAGAGAACTACTTAAGGATAACATCACCATTAGCTATTAAATTTTCCAATATTTATAGGTATATTGATGACCTTTTATGTATTAACAACAAGGATTTTAAACTGTCAATTAGTGATATTTACCCGAAAGAACTTATTCTTAAAAAGACAAATACCACCCCTAAAAAATCCCCTTTTTAGACTTAGATTTAACCATTACTAACAATCAATTAATTACTAAATATATGATAAGCGAGAGAACTTTAACTTTGATATAGTAAATTTCCCCATTTAGATAGTAATATTCCTAATACCCCAGCTTATGGTGTCTTTATTTCACAACTAATTAGGAATTCCAGAATATGTTGTGACTTCTCCAGTTTTCAGTCTAAAAGTTTGCAGTTATGCAGTAGGTTTATTAAGCAGGGTTACAAATACTTTAAGCTAAAATCAACCTTTAAAACCTTCCTATCCCGGCAGCCTCTAGTTAGAATCAAGTATAAGCAAAAAGTAGCTAGTATGCTTAAGGACTGTCTTGTGTTACCCCATATTGTGTTACCCCACCTCCAAAGAAATATTACTACTATAAGACCTAAAGGTAGACCTACATAATATGTCCTATTTGTGTCTATAGTTATGCCGAGTCTGTTTTACCTGTACAAGCAAGATTACTAATAGATTTATAATTAATTTATAAAAGTAAATTGGACCTACATTCCTTTCAAAAAATTAAATTTCATATTGTGGCTTAGTTAACACCTTATTTAACTTTTGGCACCAAAATAGTGTATATAAGGCCCCTAGATTTAGCATATTGAGCAAAGGCTTCACAGAAGATCAAGATAAAGAAAAAGACCAAGACTCCCAGGATCACTGATGAAGGGTGGAATTACCAGAAACGGTTTTCTGACGCAGTGGAGAAGAAGATGAAAGAAGGGATAAGAAGGAAGAAAAGACTCCTGTATCTTCATCTAAAGCTCTCTTTAGATTTAGTTCCCCTTAGGCTCTTTTTACAGAATAGGCATATAGCATGTAGGAAAATGGTATCTTAGATTTTTCATGAAACTAGGACATACAACTAGTACATATTACTAGAATATACAACTACTCTATATGTACAACTAGTACAAAAACTAGTACATATAACTAGTACCTATAACTAGTGATTACCACTAGTACCTACAAGTAGTACATATAACTATTACATACAAACAGTACATACAACCAGTACATAAAACTAGTCCATACAACTAGTACATAACTAGTATATGCAACTAGTACATATTACTAGTACATACAACTTGAATATACAATTAGTATGTACAACTAGTACCTCCAACTAGTACATATAACTAGTACCTATTACTAGTGATTACAACTAGTACCCACAACTAGGACATATTACTGGTACATACTAAAAGATTATTCAACCAGTACATACAACCAGTAAATTCAACCAGTACATAAAACTAGTACATATACTTAGTACATACACAAGTCCATACAACCAGTACATATGTCTAGAACATATAACCAGGGCATACAAATAGTATATATAACTGGTTCACTATAACTAGTGTTTACAACTAATACATACAACTAGTACGTACACCAAATACATACAACTAGTACATGCAACTGGTACATTCAACTAGTACCTGCAATTGGTACATACAACTAGTACCTGCAACTGGTACATACAACTGGTACATGCAACTGGAACATACATCTAGTACATACAACTTGTACATAAACCTAGTACATAAAACTAGTACATAAAAATAATACATAAAACAGTACATTCAACCAATATGTACAACTAGTACATAAAACTAGTACATACAACTAGTACATACAACTTGTACATACAACTAGTAAATTTAACTGGTACATACACATATAACTAGTACATGTAAATAGTACATATTACAAGAACATATAACTACTACATACAACTGGTACATATAACCAGTACATAAAACTAGTGCATAAAACCAGTACATACAACAAGTACATACAACTAGTCCATACAACTAGTACATAACTAGTATATGCAACTAGTACATAAACCTATGACATGAAACTAGGGCATATAACCAGTAAATACAACCAGTACATATTACTAGTACATACAACTAGAATATACAACCAGTACGTACAACTAGTACATAAACTTGCATATACAACTTGTACATTGAACTAGTAAGGATAACTAGAACATACACATATAACCTGTACATATGAATAGTACATACAACTAGTAGATACAACTAGTACATATAACTAGTAGCTATAATTAGTAATTACAACTAGTACATACAATTAGTACATACAACCAGTACATAAAACTAGTAATTAAAATTAGAACATACAACTAGTTCAAACAACTAGCACATTCAACGAGCACATGTAACTAGTACATACAACTAGTACATATAACTAGTACCTATAACTTTTGATTACAACTAGTATACAAAAATTACATAAAAATAGTACATACAACCAGTTCATACAACTAGTACACACAATCAGAACATACAACTAGTTCATACAACTAGTATATACAATCAGTACATATAACTAGTACATACATAAATACGTACATAAAACTATTACATACAACCGGTACATACAACTAGTACATACAACTATATGGTACATAACTAGTATATGCAACTGGTACATACAACTAGTACATACAACTAGAATATAAAACCACAGCATACAAATATCACTAGTCAATATAAAGCGTACATACAACTAGGGCATACAACCAGTAGATACAACCAGTAGATACAACCATTACATACAACAGGTACTTACAACTAATATATACAACTAGAACATAAAAATAGTGTATATAACTAGTACATACAACTAGTACAAATAACTAGAATCTACAACTAGTATATATAACTGGTACGTAGAACTAGTACATATAACTAGTACCTAGGACTAGTACATATAACTAGTTCATACAACCACCTAGAATATACAACTAGTACCCATAACTAGTGATTACAACTGGTACATATAACAAATACACACAACTAATATATATAAGTAGTACATACACCTATTACATACAGCTAGTAGGGAGAACTAGTACATACAACTAGTAGGGAGACCTAATACATACAACTAGTAGGGAGACCTAATACATACAACTAGTAGGGAGACCTAATACATACAACTAGTACATAACTATTATATGCAACTAAAACATTAAACTATGACATACAACTAGAATATACAACCAGTACGTACAACTAGTACATACAACTAGTACATATAAATAGTACATAAAACTAGCACATACCACTAATACATATATACAACTACTACAGACAACTAGTTCATACAACTTGTACACACAACTTGTACATAGAACTGGTAAGAATAACTAGAACATACACATATAACTTGTTCATATCAATATTACGTACAACTAGTACATACAACTAGTACATGCAACTTGTACATACACATATTACATAAACTAGAACATACACATGTAATAATACATATATATTGCATATACAACTAATACATTACTAGGACGTACCACTTGTACTTACAGATAGAACATATAACTAGAACATACACATATAACTAGTACTTACAACTACTACATACACACAGTACATTCAACCAATACATACAACTAGTCCATACAAATATTGCACACAAAGTATACATACAACTAGTACATAATACTAGAACATATAACTAGTCCATATAAATATATAGTACATATAACTATCATATCCAAAAAACATATATATAGTACATACAACCAGTATATACAACTAGTACATACAATCAGCATATAAAACAAGTACATACAACTAGTCCATACAACAAGTACATAACTGTGATGCATCTAGTACATAAAACTAGGACATACAACTAGTATATACATAAAACTAGTATATACAACCAGTGCATATTCCTTCTACATGCAACTAGAATATACAACTAGTACGTAAAACTAGTAAATAAAACTTGTACATATAACTAGTACAAAGAACTAGTAACTAGGTCATACAACTAGTACATACAACTAATACTTTCAAGTAGTTCCTACAACTAGGAAATATAACTAATACTAGTATATGCAACTAGTACATACAACTAGTAACGAACATATACAACTAGTCCGTAAACCTTGTACATACAACTAGTAACGAATACATGCAACTAGTACCTACAACTAATTAATATAACCAGTACATACAACTAATACATAAAACTATAACATAAAACTAGTATATTCAGCTAATATATAAAAGTGGCACCTACAACTAGTAAATATAACTAGTCCTAGTATATAAAAAAACTAGTGCATTCAACTAGTAGCGAATACATACATTTCGTAAATACACCTGATACATACAACTAGCGCCTACAACTAGTTCATACAACTAGTACTACAACTAGGCCTTACAACTCGTACAACCAACTAGTACATACAACTAGTATATAAAACTAGTCCTACAACTAATATACACAACAAGTACATGCAATTAGTACATACAAATAGTACATACAACTAATACATACAACTAGTACTACAACTAAGCCATAAACTCGTACAACTAACTAGTACATACAACAAGTACATACACTAGTCTATATAACCATACATATGTCTAGAACATGCAACCAGTGCATAAAAATAATACTAATAACTGGTTCAATATAACTAGTGTTTACAACTTATACATACAACCAGTACGTACACCAAGTATATATTACTAGTACATACAACTAGTACATATAACTTATACATTCAACTTCTACAGATAATTAGAACATACACTTATTTCAAGTACATATAAGGAGTACATAAAACTAGTACAGATAAATAGTACTTATAACTAGTACATACAACTACTAACTACAACTTGTACATACAACTAGTACCTACAACTTGTACATACAACTAGTTAATATAACTAGAACATACACATATAAGTAGCAAATATAAAGAGTACATATAACTCTTACAGATAAACAGTACATATAACTAGTACATATAACTAGTACATATAAATAGTACATACAACCAGTACATACAATTAGTACATAACTAGTATATGCAACTAGTACATACAACTAGTATATTTAACTAGTTCACACAACTAGTACATACAACTTGTGCATAGAACTAGTAACGAAAACTAGAACATACACATTTAACTTGTACATATGAATAGTACATACAACTAGTACAAACATCTAGTACATACAGATTGTTCATACACCTAGTAGGTATATCTAGATCATACACATATAACTAGAACATATAAATAGTACATATAACTAGTTCATATAAATAGTATATAACTAGTATATGCAACTAATACATAAAACGAGGACATACAACTAGTACATATAAGTAGTACATATAACCAGTATATATTACTAGTACATACAACTAGAATATACAACTAGTATATACGTACAACTAGTACATAAAACTTGTACATATAACTAGTACCTATAACTAGTGATTGCCACTGGTACAATCAACTAGTACATGCAACTAGTACATTTAACTAGTTCATACAGCCAGTACATACAACTCGTATATACAACTTGCACATAGAACAAGTAAGGATAACTAGAACATACACATATAACTTGTACATATGAATAGTACATACAACTAGTACATACAACGAGTACATGCAACTGGTACATACAAATAGTACTACAAATTGTACATACACCTAGCAAATAAAACTAGAATATACATCTAGTTCATACAACTTGTACATGCACCTAGAACATATAACTAGTACATATAAATAGTACCTACAACTAATGCATAACTGGTACATATAACTGGTGCATAAAATTAGTACATATAACCAGTATATAAACTAGCACATGCAACCAGTACATACAACTAGAACATAAAACTAGTACATACAACTAGTACATACAACTAGACCATATAACTAGTACTTATAACTGGTACCTATAACAAGTGATTAAACCTAGTACTTACCACTGGTACCTACAACTAGTACATGCAACTAGTACTTACAATAAGTGCATATAACTAGTTCATGCAACTAGTACATTTTAGCAGTAAATATACAGGGCAGTCCACTTAATTCGAATCTGCTTTCGACGAAATTTCAACTATTATGAATAGAACTCCAGTTCCTTGTATAGTCCCAGTACATCAATTTCGTTGGGAATTTTCGTTTTTTTTGGGGCACCACAGGCGCCCCTATATTGTTTTCAGAAATTATGTTAACGTATGGCTTCCTGTTCGTAGTTTTGTATATATATATATATATATATATGTATATATCTGTCAAAAAATGGCGGACGTTCGGCTAGCTTTCGTTTTCTAGCTTAAAATTAGCTTTCTCTTCCTTAGCGTAGAACATTGAACGAACGAAATGGACTTAAAAACCACCCTTACTAATGCTATGTAACGTAAAGCTTGCGCAAAAACGTTTTCTATGAGATATGGCCTTGAAAAATTGACGGCCAGCAAGAGTCGATCGGAAATCGGTTAACCGTATATCTATAAGAACCAGCCAAGTAGTTTGAGTTTACTTAGGGGCGCCTGGCACCCCACGAGTTTTATTAAACTCGAACTATTTGTTTGTAGAGAATACGGAAGTTTTTCAACACAAATATGCAAGCTCAAAGTTATTTAGGAGGCAATCGGACCTTTAACGGTTAAGAATTTTAGCTAAAACGTCTTTAATCATTCTCAGTACGGTGTTATTCTCTAGCTTTGCAACGTTCACGGTACTAATCACTTATTCTGGAACGAAAACTAGAGATTATCGATCTCGTAGACAACGCTCCATCTGGAAAGAAGAAAAAGGACATTGCTACTGCAACTTGGCTGTGTAATTTTCTCTTTTTCATTATATTTCAAATGTATATTTGGTACCCTCAGCCTCTACAGGAGGTTTGGCAGCATCCTCTCGATGCACTTGGAGTGTCATAGGTGCAACTGCATCCTGATGAGCATCATCTTTCAAGGCTTGCAATTGTACAACAGCCCTCTGCACCTCGTCTGCAAAAGTGTGGTTCTCTGCATTAAGAACAACCATTTCTCCCTGCCTTGCAATGAAAGCCTCCAATGCTGAAGAGTGGTGTAGCAGGAGATCCACGGGTTACTTTCTCAAAGGAATGTAAAGAAGCAGCAAATTGTAATAATAGTCATCACCATGACTTTCTACTGTCTGTACTGGTATTCGAAGGCAAGCTTGCTTCCTTCGAAGGTGCACCCATCCCAAGTTGTTTTGCAGTTGGCTACGAGGCTGCCCTGCTCCACTTCTAACGGAACCATCACATCCATCCACATCATACCAGACTGCAAAGTAAGCCAACGTCATGTTGGCAAAGTGTTGTGAGTCTGGTCGTGAGGCATATCTATCAAAGATGCCAGGAGCAAAAATGTCAGTGGAATCATCCTCCAATTGAAGCAATTTAGCTTTACATTTTAGCAAGCGTGTTCTCTTCTCTGGCTTGGTGGTGTTAACAAAAACCACTTTTCTAGAGTTTTCCTTGAGAGGCAAATGAGATAATCGATATGCTGCCCTGGGCACTCAATTCACGGTGTGTCAACATGGTGTTGCCAACCTTTGAGAGGCGCTTTCTTGCTGTAGTCCGAGGAGGCAAGCTTTCCAGTGCATCCCGGATTGTTTCCTAACATCCTCACTTTACGATTTGCACATATATGAACAAACATATGCTGCTGTCCCATAAACAGACCCAATCAACTGTATAACCATATTAGCCTTCCAAGCCTTTAGAAGGTGTGCATTATATGGATTGCAGTTTTCCTCCCCTTCTGATCGTTTCAGAACATAAAACCTGGACTTGTTTCCAGGATCATAATTGTTTTTCAGCCTTGTAACCTCTGAGAGAGGCTGAGGAAAGTCAAATCGACAATCCTTCACATTTGGACATCTGTTTGTTGCCTTTTTGCAAGTGACTGTATGATGGTGTTACTGCACGTGCATTACCAAAGAACGCAGTTGTTCATCCTTGCTACCTTCATTTGGTATGTTCACAGATATGTACCGATCAATGTACTGTGGGGCAATCTGCCTTCCAACTGTTGTGTCTAGGTTGGGAGCATCCTTTTTCACCACATAGAATGGACATGTGGGGAACCCCTCAACTGAAATTCAATTCTCCAAAAGTTATCAACCACCTCGCCAATGGGTTGTCCAGATCCTTTATGACCTCCTTGACAAAGGACTGAAAACGATGACAAAATGCCTAGCTGTAACCACCAGATTGGACCTCATCAGGTTTCTTTTTCCACTGGATGACAGGTTGGCTGCTTCTTCCTCTGAGAGATTTTGATCCCCACTTTTGCTTAGAACTATCATCAAGTCTACCCAGTTATTATCATCAGCACTCAGTGTAATAAAGAATGTGGGAGGACCAAGAGTGCGAAACATCGCAAATAATTGGATCTTAACTGAGTTCCAATAAGCTTGCGTACCACGAATGTCTTTCATGAAAAAAATTCCTTCCTTTCATGCAATTCGCGATTGTCATCCAATGGTCCTCTTAGCAATCCAGCCGTGAGTAAGTGCTCATCGTCAGTTTCATTGTCAGTCTTATTATCAAAGTGTCTTGCTCTGAAAGACCGCATTCTCATAGCGATGGAAATGCTGCTCTGCAACTTCAATGCTTCCACAATGTTGCATGCCCAAAAGATGAACGATGGATGACATGCCCATCTTGTATCAGCACTCAGCAATCTCACTTGGAAATACTGTAGAGGTGAAACCTTGGTCTCTCTGATTTTAGCAAAGCTTTTTTCACCATCAGGATATAAAGTTGGAGAAGGCATGGCTTCAAGATCATCCCGATCCTCAAATATGCTCAATGGTGTAGCTGTTATTCTTTGTAACTTATGAACCTGGTCTTCAATTGATTTACTTTCTTGTAGCAATTCAACAGCAACTACATTAGGCTGGAGAGCATCCAACCTGACAATTCCAGTTTCATCCATTTCAAGATTTTCTTCTTGTCGGCCGTTCTCACCTTCGGTGACTTCTTCACCATAAACGAACATACCTTCTGATATGTTGCTGATGGAGACATCTTTATACAAGGGGTTATGCTGCTTTAGCCATTGCAGTGCTTGCATAACTCTAGAGTACCGACAGCAATGGTAAGCTTTATCAGGCCCATTACTTTGGTCTTCATTTTCTGGTGACTGTGGCTGCTGAATGTAAACAATATCTTTCCCATTAGGTAGACGGGGGAGTTCCAAAATGAGAGAGTCAACATTTGAAAGAAATTTAATCACTTGCCCCCTGACAGCCCTTTGTCCACCCCTTGGTAATATCACCAGTTTCATGAAAACAGTGGCCTTTGAAATGAAACGTTGCTCCAATGTATTTAATCCCAATAACACGGAAGGCATGTCCACCACTTTCATTTTATTAAACTGAGACACTGCTGGAATTCTTTTTCTTTGTAACAAACTCTTGCACCTGTTACAAAACCAAACAGTTTTAATATTATCTTGAATTGATTCATTTATCGTAGAGAGTAACTCAACTGCAACATCCAAGATAAATGTCGCACCCAACTGTATATAGCACAACTTTCCACATGAATACCATTTATGGGTAGGCCCTTCTAGAATTACCTTTTCAAACTTTTGCAAATTATTTCTCAATTTTTTGCCTTGATTAGATGGAAATGCAATCTGAAGTGTTGGTACTGTAACAACAGATTCTGAAACTGTAATAGCAGTAACATCTGCATCCTCTTCCATGTCTTTCTCTCCAGACATTTGGTAGGTGCAATCTTGCTTAGCAGCACCATACAAAACTGTATGGTTGACAAGCCATATTTGTTCCCCTTGTAGTCCTTCTTTTGATAGACTATCATACTCTAATACATTAGCAGATTCCTTATATAAATCTATATCTCCAACAGCCAAATTTACCTGTTAAGTAACACTGGCACATTGTACATTTTCAGTTTTTTGCACTCCATGGTATTCATCTAATGACTCATGGTTTGTAAACAATTCCTGTTTTCGCTTTCTAAATGCCAGCATTCTTAATCTTGCTTGATCCTTTTCTCTCTTCAATCTTAGAGTACGCTCCTGTTCAGATTCTTTAACGCTTCTTGATTTTTTCCATTCCTTCATACCACTTAGTCTTGAGTCCAGATTTTCATCTGTTTCTGACAGTAGCCTTCGCTTACGATTTACAGAGAGAGTAGCAAGCTGTGCTTGACGCTCTTCAATACTTTGTGACTTTAAACGCTTCTTTTGATTTTCACGAAGTGTAGCAACTCTGGCTTCATGTTGCTCAGCACTTTCTGACTTTAAACGCTTCCTTTGATTCTCAGAATGTGTAGCAACTCTGGCCTCACGGTGCTCGACACTTTCTGATTTTAGGCGTTTCTTTTGATTTTAGAAAGCTTAGCAACTCTACCCTGAGTTTGCTCAGCACTTTCTGACTTTAAGCGTTTCTTTTGATTTTCGGAAAGTGTAGCAACTCTGGCCTCACGTTGCTCAGCACTTTCTGATTTTAAGCGTTTCTTTTTATTTTCGGAAAGTTTAGCAACTCTACCCTCATGTTGTTGATCATTTTCTGATTTTAAGTGCTTCTTTTGATTTTCAGAGGATTTACTCAGTCTTACAGAACGTTTTTGTTCTGTTTCACACTGCAGGTGCAGTCTTTGGTTTTCAGACATTTTTGCTAGCCTTGCAGAATTTTCTTTCCCTGTTTCATTCTCTAGACACTTTCTCTGATATGTTGATAGCATTGATAGTCTTGAAGACCTCCTTGCTTCACTCTCTCCTCTTTTTTTCACTTTGATCATCAGTCAACTTAGCAGCCGATGCAGGAAGGCTGGAAATTTCATTATTGTGATATGGTCCCGGATTTAGTTCAACATCTCCGCCAGCAATAACAGTAAGCTTAACACACATGCTAAACAAACGTTACGCTTACAATGTTTCCTTTTGTGTGCCAAGTGGTACAATGAATTTCTAAGTCGCAAATGATTTTGATGAATGCATTTCTTATGCAATTGCACCATTTCACAATAATAGTTCCTTAAATTAGGATGACGGTCATTCCAATTAGCAGTGTAATGACCATGGTTACACCCATAAGTAGTAGAAAGGGTACACGAAATGCCAATTCTTTTTTCATTCAATACAGTGTACTCTACTACTTGATGGTTAATAATATATGTGCCCGTTAGGTTATATGTATAACTTGGAAATGACAGTAAACAGGGCAAACCTCCCAACCATGTGCACTTGGTGAGCAACCCCAGCCACTGGGTAATTGACCCCAGCTACAGGATGAAAAGACCCCAGCCACAGGGTGAGCAACCCCAGCCACAGGGTAATTGACCCCAGCCACAGGGTGAGCAACCCCAGCCACAGGGTAATCGACCCCAGCCACAGGGTGATTTACTTTGACTCCAGAAACAGAGCCAAGAAATGACAGACTGAGTGTAATTATGTTGAAGATAGTGCCAATCATGACAGTCTGTTCATATGAGATGTATGTAAATGGAGTCTTAGAATGCATACATACCGTATATTGTCCATTTTTCAGACATCTATAGCCTGGAATAAAAAATATAAAGGCAGCTAATATATATAGAAATGATTATCAAGAAAACCCAGTCACACAGAATAGAGCAACTTAACGTTAAGGTACAATTGCATGCAAGTGAAAAAATTACTGTGATTATTGTAAATTTGGCCTCTAAACACATTAGCGTTTTTTATGCAGTGCAATCTTGTCTATCAAGATTATATAGCACCACCGCTTGAGCAGGTAGCTGCCCCACCCATCGCCTCTAAACAGCTGTCCCACCCACAGCCTTCTAGAATCACATGGGGGCACGATTCTGGACTAATAATAACTATATTATAGAGTAAACGGAAGTGATAATTTTGACTTACTCAAAAATGGCGGCTTTAGCATTATTGCCACTATCGCCGATTCTTCTACGAACTCATTTAGCATCAACACTTGATGAAGGAATTCATTGCGACGTGCTTGAAGTTGGTGTCATTGAGCTTTATAAATGTTGTAATTAAATAGTGCAATAGAAATTTATGTGTCCAGACATTGCCTTGCATAATTATAGATAAAACACACACATACATGCAATATTGTCACTTTACTGTATCAATGATGGCTTAGTTGGCTTGTGTTCTGTGCAACTATCCTTACTGTTTTTTCATGTTCACTGTTCTGGGATGATTCCTTCTGCATAGGGTAAAAAGGATGTAGTATTAATGTTGCATGTAATTTATACATAAAATTTACTTGTCAGCTAGCCAGTTCTGGCTGCACTGTGCATACCATAAATGCAGTTTCATAAGCAACTAAATTCAGTTTTTCACTCATTTATATACCTTGGAAAGCTATATATATATTGAAATTAAGAATGTCATTAACTACATGGCAATTGCTAAATATGGGAGGTGTCCGTAAGTTTTCCGAAGGCAATTAAGTATTGCATAATAAGACTAGGTTTGTATACAACTCTTAAATGGATTGGAAACAACCTAACCTGATGTGAGCAAGGGTTGTTATGCTTCCAAAGTTTTGTCTTAGAAGTATGAAGATAGCCGCATTCAGACACACTTTATCGTTTGTGTTTGACAGCGTACATTCTCTGGAACCACATTTTGCATTACTATAATTTAAAAAGCATATATTTCTCTTATTATTCAAATGAGAGATACATTGTAACGATGAGTTCAGAGAGTAACTCTACTTAAATAGATTAATATCAGGAGACTCCATGTTCAAAGATAAAGACACACAAAGTTTGCTGGACAATTTACCCATCTAAAGTGCTATTCTTAAGTGTACTGAAAGGATGGCCTACTTTACTATCTCTTACTATTAACTACTAGAGTCCGTTTAGTACATGTACATGTTAATAGGGATATGCTGCATTCATTTAAAAACTTTGCGGTGCTACTACTACAGGTACATAAACGATTTAACCGCTTCCGCTTCTTTATCTATATCGATATAATACAATACCTAGCAAATTAGCCTTTCGATCGACAGCTTGAGAAGCTTGGCATCATTGCTGACTATATATAGCTTATTCTATACAGCTGGGAGCGTAACAACTTCGATCGTTCTATATCGTTACAGTATAGTTTATCAATAGGAATTGTACTAGAATCTGCTCCCCTTATCGTACCATGACGCCTAATACTTTGGCTAATCGCCGAACAAATTGGTAACGTTCAAAGTTATTTACGAGAGTCATATGAAATCCTTTATAATATCCCTCTTCAAAGGCCATTCGACGTATCAAGTCATTTATAAAAGCGTTTTAGCTCTTCATACGTCCCGGAAACGCTGTACCCAAAAACGGAATTTCAACAAACATGGTGACAGCGGCGCGTAGGCGGCTACCAATCCATAATCTTTGTTCTTTTCCAAAGTAGAAGTCGTCCTAAGTAGAAGTCGGATTGAAGTATTAATTTAAGATGAATCTTAGCTGATTAAGAAAGTAGGAGGAAAAGGAAGGGAATCGTAAAGAAGAAATACTACTCTTTCAAATGGATAGATGTGGATAGAAACTTGGTGTCAACATTGACAGACCGACAGCTAAGTGTACATTTCTGTAGGTTCAGATGATGGTACTGTAAGATTTTGGGAGGTGGACACTGGTTATTGTTCATCCCTAAATCATATCCAAAGAGTTTCACACGAAGGGGTAAGATTTTCTTTTCATTCACGTAGCTAAAACACTTTGGTACCAGCCATCCTTTGTATAGAAAGGGAACATAACCAAAGGAATTATGCCTATATATTAAACCATAGATTATCTATAATACGTAACGTTACGTAGTATAGATAATCTATGATTAAACGTCACTGTCTCATCCCTACAGTACCATCATCTTTATCGCTATCATTGTAATGTTTGCCCTTGTTTATTGATGACATAATTTGAAAAAGTATATTAAACGTTATAGTAAAGGTATCTCTACGCATAGATGTAATTTGTCGTAAACAATGACAAAATGATTACGTATGGGGCCGGACATAATTATGGACTTCATGTAATATGGCTGAAAATTAAAAGAAGGCCTGCAGAGCTCAAAAGACTAGTGTATTCATTCGGCAGGTGCCGTCGGTGTCTTTGCGGTACGCTTCCCTATTACTGATTAACATGATAATCAATAGATGATACAAACATTACAGTGTTTATTATAAACAGCATATAAACAAATACAATCATCTTTGTAAACACGGGAATCTAATTTAAGTTAGAAGTAAACTTAGAGCCTAAATGTACTGTAAGACTTTAGTAGAGGGAAGTCCTGAGTTGTAAGACTATAGGACTAACCGAAAAGTCTATATTTGGCGGCACTGTAACTTTAGACAAACGTAGAACACCATGGCTAAGCTACACTCAAACAACTTTAGACAGCCTTAGAACGCCTCTGTTAAATTACAATTGAACAACTTTAGACAGACTTAGAACCCCTCTGCTAAGCTACATTCGAACAATTTTAGACAGACTTAGAACGCCTCTGTCAGGTTACATTCTAACAACTTTAGACAGGTTTAGAACGCTTCTGTCAAGTTACACTCGAGCAACTTTAGACAAATGTAGAACCCCTCTGCTAAGCTACACACGAACAATTTTGGACAGACTTAGAACCCCTCTGCTAAGCTACACACGAACAACTTAAGACAGACTTAAAACCCCTCTGCTAAGCTACACTCGAACAACTTTACACAGACTTAGAACGCCTCTGTCAAATTACACTCTAACAACTTTACACAAATGTAGAACCCCTTTGCTAAGCTACACTCAAAAAACTTTGGACAGACTTAGAATGCCTCTGTCAGGTTACACTCTAACAACTTTAGACAGACTTAGAACGCCTCTGTCAAGTAACACTCGAGCAACTTTAGACAAATGTAGAACCCCTCTGCTAAGCTACACACGAACAATTTTGGACAGACTTAGAACCCTTCTGCTAAGCTACACTTGAACAACTTTAGACAGACTTAGAACGCCTCTGTCAAGTTACACTCCAACAACTTTACACAAATGTAGAACCCCTTTGCCAAGCTACACACGAACAATTTTAGAGAGAGTTAGAACGCCTCTGTCAAGTTACACTCCAACAACTTTAGAGAGACTTAGAACGCCTCTGTCAATTTACACTCCAACAAATTTAGACAAATGTAGAACCCCTTTGCTAAGCTACACCCGAACAACTTTAGACAGACTTAGAACCCCTCTGCTAAGCTACACTCGAAAAACTTTAGACAGACTTAGAACGCCTCTGTCAAGTTACACTCAAACAACTTTAGACAGACTTAGAACGCCTCTGTCAAGTTACACTCGAACATCTGTAGACAGACTTAGAACCCCTCTGCTAAGCTATACACCAACAATTTTGGACAGACTTAGAACCCCTCTGCTAAGCTACACACGAACAACTTTACACAGACTTAGAACGCCTCTGTCAAGTTACACTCGAACAACTTTACACAAATGTAGAACCCCTTTGCTAAGCTACACTCGAAAAACTTTAGACAGACTTAGAATGCCTCTGTCAAGTTACACTCGAACATCTTTAGACAGACTTAGAACCCCTATGCCAAGCTACACACGAACAACTTTAGATAGACTTAGAACCCCTCTGCCAAGCTACATTCAAACAACTTTAGGCAGACTTAGAACCCCTCTGTCAGGTTACACTCCAACAACTTTAGACAGACTTAGAACGCCTCTGTCAAGTTACACTCGAACAGCTTTAGACAAATGCAGAACCCCTCTGCCTAAATGTACTGTAGGACTTTAGTAGAGGGAAGTGATGAGTTGTAAGACTATAGAATTAACAGAAAAGTCTATATTTAGAGGCACCGAAAAATCCCTTTCCAAAAAAGTTTTGATATGGCTTCCATCTTCGAATACTTGTAAATGAAATGCCCAACGCTTAGGCTAACTTCAGTATACTATTCTAAGCTTTAATTAGCTTTCTCTTCACTAGCACCACTGATGAAAACGGCACTGATGAAAACTGGACAGATGAAAACCAAAGTAAAGCCTGCATATAAGGTTTTAAAGACTTAGGGACTTCAAACGACAAAGTACGGGGCTGCCTCCTATAACTTGATTTGATAATGTGTTTCCCTCCCTCTACAGTGTAGCACCCTACGTCTTTGTGTTCACCGATTCTTGACATGGAGTAGTGTAAATATAAATCTTTATATGGATTGTACACTGCTGTTTGCTTAGAGACGGCGATCAAAGGCCAAATTGTCTTTACATAATTATTATAAGTTAATGTATAAGCAGCACGTATATAATATAGGAGGTCTGCTACTTATACATATAATCAATATTGCTTAGTAAAATAATCAATATACTCACTAGAGATGATGTTTGGTATTCACGAAGGGAGTCATAGATAGCTGTAGCGTTGAAAAACACTGTTATAAGCAAAAGCCACTTTTCGACGTTCATTGTTGTAGCGTAGGTTGTTATGGCAATATCGATAATATTGTTACTGCCAAATGCTCGCTTCAAATGCCAAATTTCAGCCGTTATAGCAAACTATGGCTGTTGGACAAGATTTCAGCTGTGCGATAAAATTTCAGACACTTGTGAACATGAGAATGAATGACATGGAAGTAGTGAGTTTCATTTGTTGTATGATATACTGGACGATATACCTCTAAATAAAGATTGGCAGACTGACTCGGCCCTGTTTTAGCGACACGTAAACTATACCACCCGTAGGCGTACGTATACTAAACAAAATAAACTTGATAACCATGCGAATGATTATCAAGTTTATTTTATTAATTGGTAAGAATTTTAACGAAAGGAAATGTATAACATGTGTATACGAATTTATTGAATTATACAGTATAACCCTTTATATGGGACTCTCAGAAATGCGGACGTCGCGATTATGCGGACACAAATATAACGTCCGGATTGTTACCCGTAGACATACGTATTTAACTAACGTCTGATTTACGAACACCTCAATATTCCGTAATGCGGACATATATCCTTGTACAGCGTATATCATAGCAATAGAAATGTGTCCATATACCCTAGCTGTAGGTAAGCCTGTAACCGGTTGAGAGATACTGTAGTTTCCATAGTATTGGTATACTGTTACGGTAATGTAAATATCGTTTAGATCCCGTGTTCTATTTAAATATATTATAGGACGATGCACTCTTGTTTGAAGAAAACATAAATGCACCCCCCAACCCACCCCCCCACCACTTCACCACCCCCACCCAACCCTACTCCCAACACCCTTACCAATACACCACCCCCACCGAACATTACCCCTATTACACCCACTAATCCTCCCCCTCCTCCCAACATTACTCCCAACAACTTGTCCCCACCCCTTCCAAGCACTACTCCGACCACCTCCACCACCCCACCCTCTGACCCAGTTTTCCGCCCTCAAACAAAATAGAAGGCAGGCAAGAAAGGTGGATATGTAACACGTAAGATGTGTCTTAACCGGTTTTTTGTGTATGTTATTATAATCTCTTTTCCTTGTGTAGATGCAGGTTCTACAACTTTGCATTCAGGGGAGATGCAAAAGATGCAACTCCCCAAAAGCAATGTGGGTTCCATGGTAAACAACATGCACTCGAATGTATAATATATGCAAAATAAAAATTAATAATTGGGGTGCCACAGGCGCTCTTATATTATTTTCAGAAATTATGTTAACGTATGGCTTCCGGTTCGTAGTCTTGTATATATATATATATATCTGTCAAAAAATGGAGGACCTTCGGCTAGATTTCGTTTTCTAGCTTAAAAGTAGCTTTCTCTTCCTTAGCGTCGAACATTGAACCATCGAAAGGGATTTAAAACCACCTTTACTCATACTATGTAACGTAAAGCTTCCACAAAAAGTTTTCTACGAGATATGGCCTTGAAATTGATGGCATACAAAAGTCTACCGGAATCGGAACCAGATATTAGCAGTGGGAAACCACCTTTTGGTTTAGAAGAGGTTTTCCAGCTGTAATCTGTCTGTTGGACCTTTGTGTTTGGAACTGTGGCTTTTAATCGCTTTCTTAAGGGACTAATGAAGCAACATAAGAAAAGTTTGCAGGTGAATGTTGTTAGGAAAATTGGGATTACTTCGGCCGGACAAGGACTTATTGCATTGCATAACATATAAGCCATGTTGTCTACGTGAGTTGAAGACGAACCGTGATGCCTAGGTAGCATACTTTCTTGTCTTCAAAAAGCACTCGCCTTGCTGTAAGAAGGTAAAGAAAACCTTTGTTTCAAGTTAGGCTGTGATTTCAGAGCCCACTTTACCTTACTTTTGCCACATGTGTACTTAAGATTTTAAATTAATTAAATTTGGCAGGACAAGGACTAATTGCATAGAGATGTTCTCTATGTGAGTTGAATTGGATGTGCCCTAAGTTAGCCAGCAGTCCTGTAATAAACTTTACGCTTTACCTAAATAGTTTACAAGGACTTATTGCAGAATTTATAAGCGATGTTGTCTACGTGAATTGAAGACGAACCCTGACGCCTAGGTAGTATCGCACTCGTTTTGCTGTAGGAAGGTAAAGGAAACCTTTCTTTCAAGTTAGGCTGTCATTTCAGAGCCCACTTTACCTTACTTTTCCCACATGTGTACTTAGATTTTAAATTCATTTCGAATGTGTAATCAATTATAATATCGTAGTCACGTACCATTTCCTTATCGTTAAACAGACATTGTTTATTTTAAACAGTGTCTATAGATGTGCTGCACAAACATTCAATAGGTGAATTGAAGTGAAAATATCAATCGCACATAGGAATCAGTTCAGGTGAGTAATCAAGTGTACAATTGTCTTCTGTACCTATCTATTGTGACCAACACTATGGAAAGTCCAGCTTGGATTTTAGTGTTGATTTCAGTGAATAGGTTTATTGGGCAACTAAACGTCTTTAATATATTAATGTATTGTATTAAATGTAAGTTAGTGTACTGCAATAGTCTAATAGTCTTTCTAATGGTAGTTATAGTTACGTGCAATAAGATGTAGCAACAGCCTGCTTGGTGAGGGTGGTGGTACAGGCTGTGGTATCAATGCTGTTGATGGAGCAGGGGCTTCTACTTTGGCTGCTTCCACTTTAGCCTTCTCTTTTTTCCTCATTCTTCTTTCCTTCCGCAACATCTCCCTCTAAATATATTGTATCAACATGTATATAATACGGACTTTGTATCATTATATACACTTACCACTTTTTCTTCATTTTTTGTTTCTCATTTATCTACATGAAAGAATAACAAAAAACATTAATCAACAGGAATACAATGTCATATATATGCTGTACCTCCTCCATATGCCGTACCTCTATACCGTACCGTATCATTAGTTGTGTGATGGCCTATGTACATAGTGGAGGTATTGATAGTAACTTGCACTGTACCATGTGCACTTTTACACATATAGCAAATAGTATATTTCATGCACTTACTATTCTTGCCATCCATTCGCCTGTAAAAAAGGAGCACTAAAGCCCCTATTATCACCGTGTAAAGAGCCTATGTGCAGTGTGGTTGTATACCAAATAGATGGTAGATTTGGCGAATTACATACAGTCTAACTCACAAAGTAACCCGACGCTAGGAATATGGCTGTCGTGTTCACTGCACTAAGCACCTCTACTCTCAATGCCATTTCTTTCGTTGGTAAATGTTGGTAAAAACCATGGAAACAATGGTAAGCAGTTGTTCTCTTTACGAAATTGACACTGTTCATGAATTCTCCTAGTCTGAAGCTTCCCTCGAGCTTTCAGCAATTCATCCTATTTGCACTGTGGGCGATACTTAGCTGCCATACAGCGAAAAGAGTGCTTTTCAGCACTAAATCGGTGACGGGAGACGTCGCTGAGGTAAGTAATTTATTTTCTCTAATTGGTGTTAGTATGTATGAGCTATATAAACAGTTGTTGGGCTGATATATTCATATATAGCTAGCCGAATGAGTTGTCATATTTGTTCAACACTGTTCTCTGGCAATTAGCTATAAAATATGAAATACCGTATATCGGTATATGAATCCATGTGTCAAAAGAATATGAATTGACTGTATTCGCAATCCTTTGACACGTATTGACATCGTGAAATGATTCATTTTGATTACCAAGAGAACCATTCGAGTAGTGACCCGGCAATAATTACGAATAGCGACGATTATTCTAATGATACGAATGTAAATCTAACATGCGGAAAGGTTTGATAGTAGTACAATTTGGGCGTAATGCTATTTGATTGACAATGCCACCCAGTGTAGCAGGTGAACAAATGTATAGTCTGCATATATGCTACTATACGCACGACAGAGAGTCGAGTATGCCTAAGTTACATGCTCCACGATCTAAGGTTATATGTAAGTCCAAAAGTCCGTCCAGCTAAAAGGTTGTCTGCGAAGAAATGCTGGCACAAAAATTGTCCCAATGGGCCTAAGATTGCTAGAAGCTTCCTAAGGGGTGTGGTCCTATAGCTAAGGCTGAGTTAGGGGTGTGGTCCTATAGCTAAGGCTGAGTAAAGGGTGTGGTCCTATAGCTAAGGCTGAGTAAGGGGTGGGGTCCTATAGCTAAGGCTGAGTAAGGAGTATGGTTCTATATAGCTAAGGCTAAGTAAGGGGTGTGGTCCTATAGCTAAGGCTTAGTAAGGTGGGTGGTCTTATAGCTAAGGCTGAGTAATTAAGGAGTATGGATCTTTAGCTAAAGCTAAGTAAGGGGTGTGGTCCTATAACTAAGGCTTAGTAAAGTGGGTGGTCTTATAGCTAATGCTGAGTAAGGAGTATGGTTCTATAGCTAAAGCTAAGTAAGGGGTGTGGTCCTATAGCTAAGGCTGAGTAAGGGGTGTGATCCTATAGTTAAAGCTGAGTAAGAGTTGTGGTCCTATAGCTAAGGCTGAGTAAGGAGTATGGTTCTATATAGCTAAGGCTAAGAAAGGGGTGTGGTCCAATAGCTAAGGCTGAGTAAGGGGTGTGGTCCTATAGCTAAGCATGAGTAAGGGGTGTGGTCCTATAGCTAAGGCTGAGTAGGAGTATGGTTCTATATAGCTAAGGCTAAGTAAGGGGTGCAGTTGTAGAGCTAAGGTAGAGTGAGGGGTGGAGTTAGTGGGTGTGGTCATCACAAAGTGAGTACCTTGTATCCATGGTAACATTAATGAGCATAAATATGCATCACTGTACATTAATCCTTTTCACACTACATATAAATTCAACTCCTCGATGCCTATTAGTGTAAAACAAATAGTATGGAACGTAAAGCCTGATGATACTGTCATACGGTATCATAATTAAAAACGGCAAATATAAATGGTCCATACATCCATTTGGTTGCGCATTTATATGCATAATGTCCCAACGGTTCGGAGTGACAGCAGAGAGTCGGTCTTAGGGGGCAAGCATATGTATACAAGCCCAACAAGAAAGTATTCAAAGGAACACTGCTATATACAAACCAAAACTCGCTCAAGACGCAAAACGTCTACAGTATATATAGCCTTAATGCACAACAAATCTACATTATGCCAAGAATACACATGGAATGTCATAATATACAATCGTTATTATCTATATAATGCTTGCATAACAAAACACTCTATATATACATGATTATCTTGCAAGTTATCGTTAGCAAAATGTTTGTTGGTAAGTTGACATAAGCAACATTAATATACTGTTCACAATTATAGTATGTCTACTTGGTCTTCACATATTGATTTCTTTCATGTCTGTGTATAGAGTATCATGAAATTGATTGGAAAGTTCCTTCCAACTGAAGGTAAACTGACAATGTGTAGTCATCGCTCCAAAAGATGTAAACATTCTATGAAACATAACCCCGGTAAATCATGCACATTGTACACTGTGGTACACTCTTTAGTCCTACAAGGCCTGCAATTAAAAAAGCAATTGGTCTATTGGCTGTTGCTACCTTTATATTCTTTGAAATATACACACTTCAAGCTCGATTAGTAGCTAACTGTAAAGACCAACCTAGTGCTTTTATTCAAACATGCTATGGTACTGCTTTGCATAATCCAACGCAATACTCTCTCGATGCAAATCAAGAAAACTTAAACCGTTTGGTTTGCCGTGAGTATGCATACATTAATAGACTAAAGACGACATATGTTCGCTACCAAAAACAATTGCATACCCTTTTTCTGTATATTTCAAAACGTCGCTTTCATCGACCTTCATGTCTGGCTTTGCTTCTACTGTTACTCCTCTTAAGTGGAGATGTTGAAGTCAATCCAGGCCCTACCACCAGTAAAGAAAGGCAGGCTAATAAAGAATGGGATGCAGGTTTAATTCAAGATACCTCCAAAGAAACACAAAAGCGAGAAGACAGCTATAAACAGTTAATCTCCATAGAGTCTAGTGGTGAACAAAGTATGCAAAGTTATTGCATCTCAATTGGATCACCCTTGCCAATTGAAATTGAACAGCAGTACACAACGGACATTGACAAGCACCGACAGGCAAAGAAAAGATTACCAATTAATGAGACAGAAAAACGTGATCAGCAGTTAAGCAAAAAAAGGACGTTGTCCTGAGCAAGATTCACAGCTGAAAAAGTGAGCAACGACAACAGAGACTTTTGAGATCAGGTGTTAATCAGGCTAGAAGACTGAAGGAGGAAGATAAGACAGCAAGGCAAGCACGATTGCAAGTCTTAAAGTGTAATACCAGCCAGAGACTGAAGAACGAAGATAAGACAGCAACGCAAGCACGATTGCAAGTCTTAAAGTGTAATGCCAGCCAGAGACTGAAGAAGGAAGATAAGACAGCAAGGCAAGCACGGTTGCAAGTCTTAAAGTGTAATGCCAGCCAGAGACTGAAGCAGGAAGATGAGACAGCAAGGCAAGCACGATTGGAAGCCATTAGACGAAATTACAGAGAAAAAGTGGACAAAGAGGATGAGGCAAGCCGTGACAAAAGACTTCAGACTAAAGCAATGAATGTTCGACAGTACCGTGCCAAACAAAGTCTTGCACAAAAGGAAAATGACCGCGAGAAGGCAAGGATGAGGATGCAAACCATTCGCGGGAAACAAGCTACTTTAGCTGCTATGCAAGAACCATCCAGAAGGAAAGATGAAAAATTACAATTAACTGATGACAATGAGGAAAGCACAAAGACAGATGGTGTGAAAATTCCTGACCCATCAATATCGGTGAATTCTGTGGACACTAAGCAGTTGATCAAGGCAGACATCACCTAGAAGAAAAGAAAACATTCAGCACATCACAACAAACTACCTTAGACAAACAGAGCCAAGTTCAGAAAAGTGGCCTGTGAAGGCCCTTCTTGTGTATGTACAGCGTGTCATAAACTGTGCTATCAAATGCACGGAAAATTCTCAAAAGATGGCAATGAGTTTGTTGATTTTATAAAGTTGGAATCTCCAGTGGACGAAAAAACCTGGTTTTGCACCAGATGTATATCCTCATTGAAGAAAAGGGAGATTCCAGGTAATGCTTTGGATAATAACATGTGAGTCTCTGAAGTCCCCAAGGAGTTGCAAGGACTCAACAGCTTAGAGGAACGCTTAATTTCACATGTTACTCCTTTTATGAAGCTGGTAGTGCTACCACGTGGACGCCAGAGGGCAATTAGGGGTCAGGTCATCAACTTCCCCACCCCCATGACCAACACGGTAGACCAACTGCCTCGTCCAGCTGAGGATACTGATATTGTATACGTGCAGCGTCCCAGTGAGTCAGAATGTGTGCCAGAGAGAGCAACTTCACCCACAAGGACATACTACTGCTGTCGTTATCGAAAAGTAATGCTAGCTTTGAATTGGCTGAAGGAAAATAATTCCATCTTCCATGATGTTAAGGTGGTTAATCCATCTGAGAAACAGTTTTCAGAGGAAGGTGACGAATGTCAGGCAGACCATGTTGAGGAGTCGGGTGTTGTGAGGAGCAACACATTGATACCTGACATACCCGTGTCCAAACTCATCCAGGATGGAGCATTTCCTGTTCATCAGTTGGAAAGAATTTCCTCAGCACCTGTGAGTGTTTTCAATGAGCCTCAACTGGAGCTAATGGTATTCCCTACTTTGTATCCCAATGGAAGAAAGGGTTTTGGAACACATAGGAATTCCAAACTCTCTCCCTTGTACTACTTTCAAATCCGTGTCATGAGTAGTGATGCTAGATGGGCACGGCATCCATCTTACCTCTTTTGGGCTTGTAATATTGTAGAAGCATACAAGCTGCAAATAGCATTTCTATTGCTCTACGTTTGTGGAATCCAGGAACTCAGAATATGAACACCAATAAAGACAAAAACAAACATGAAGAAAGCAAGGTACATTATCTCACAGCAGGTGATTTGAAGGGATCATCGGCAAAAGAAAATCCAGATGTACGTGAAAACTGCTACAGTTTCATGAGGGATATTCGTGGTACTGCAGCCTACTGGCAGTCAGCAAAAGTCCATCTGTTCAGAATGTTGCATTCCCTTGGACCCCCAACATTCTTCATCACATTCAGTGCAGATGACCATCACTGGAAAGATCTCATGGTGGTTTTAGCCAACTGCAGTGGACCGAACCTGACTGAGGAGCAGGTGGACCTACTAACTGATGAAGAGAGGAGAGACTTTATGGCCAGTAATCCTGTGGTTACTGCTCGCCATTTTGCACATCGCTTCCAATGTCTGGTGAAAGAAGTCATTAAAGGTTCAGGAAAGCCAATTGGAGAAGTGATTGATTTCTTCTGGAGAATTGAGTTTCAGTTGCGAGGATCACCACATGTTCATTCCTTGTGGTGGATTAAAGATACTCAAGACTTGGACACCAAGGCAGTTAGCAAATCAGCTCCTGAGTTCATTGATAGGTACATATCCATTCAAGTCCAGATGAGGGCTGTGGAAAGGATGAACCCAGATCAACCATCCTTCGGGTCCAGCAGCACAAGCATACTACTACTAGCCAGAAGACCAGCAAAAAGAAGAAAGAGTGTCGTTTTGACTTCCCCAGACCTTAGTCGTGTGAAACACGCCTGAAGGACAATAACGATGTAGGAAACAAGTCACGCTTTACCTTCTTAAGCGGAACAAAGGGGAAGAAAATATCAATGCTTTCAACATTCATCTGCTCCTTACATGGCAGGCCAATATGGACATACAGTTAATTGGATCAGTTTATGGTACTGCATCGTACATTTGTTCCTACATGTGCAAGGGAGAAAGTGAGGAAGTGAAGAAGGCCATCAGAGATGCTCTCAACACTCTACCTGCTAATGCTTCAATTGGCAAAAAACTATCCAAAGTAGGCAATACTATGCTGTCACATCGAGAGCTTAGTGCCCAAGAGGCTGCCTACAGACTTTGCAATTTGCCACTGAAGGACTCGACTAGGAAAGTTGTGTTTGTTAACACCGTCCGACCTGAGAAACGAACACAACTTCTCAAGAGCCGAGCTGAACTATTTGAACTGGGAGATCATGACACTGCCATCGTTCAACCAGGTTTGTTTGATAGGCATGCTGCAAGGCCAAAGGGAGATGACTTTGAAGAAATGACTCTGGCTCACTTTTCTGTGTGGTATGATACTATACCAAGAGAAGACAGTCGTAAAAAAGACGACTATACAGGACCTGGACGGCGATCGCAACCTCGATACAAGTTGCAAGATAATATGGGTTGGATCAAGTTAAGGACCAAACAGGCATGTATACGTACTCCGGTGATGACACCCTCAAGCCATGGTGATGACTACTACTATAGTCCCATGTTACTGTACATTCCATGGAGGCAAGAAAAGGTTGACTTGCTCCAAAACCATGAAACTGCCATGGCTGCTTTCATTGCTCGTAAAAGTGAACTTAAAGTCCTCAATGCTCAACATGAAGCATTTGCAGAGGAAGTACAGCGAGCAGTGCAACAGCTACAGGCTGTAAAGGATGCCGCATACATGGATCTTGTGGCTCCTAATGTGCAACATTGAGAAAGAGAAGATGCCAAGCATCCAACGGAGGAGGCTGATGGAGGACTGTACAATGGAGAAAATTTTATAGCACAAGAGAATATGGAAGACTTGGCAGATGTAGCGCCTACATTGCTGGAGGATGTTGATGCCAATGGTGCCATCTCTCGATCTCGCCTCACTGAGAAAGCATTTAGGGAGCTCATTCTGAGCCTAAATGCAAAACAGAGAGAGGCATTCGAGATTGTTGTCAGGTATACGGCAGAACCACATAAATACCATATGGGAACACTATCATCTCCTCCAGAATGCTTCCACCTGTTCATTACAGGTGGGGCTGGAACAGGAAAATCACACTTGATCCATGCCATCAGGGAGCATATTGAAAGATCAGTGCAGGCAAGCAAGGATTTCCATGGATGCACGGTCATGGCACCTACAGGATTGGCTGCTCTTAACATCAATGGACTCACTATTCATCGAGCACTGAGTCTGCAAGTGGAACATGGAAGGTCAGCGCATCAGTTGCATTTGAGTGCTTTGGCTCTCAATGAACTTCGTCGACTTTGGAAAGGAGTTCACACTATCATTGTGGACGAAATCAGCATGGTTTCTTACGAGGTACTCGTAGCTGTTCATCAAAGGCTTTGCGAGATCTTTGCTACGGATGACATTTTTGGAGGAGTTAATGTTATTGCTGTTGGGGATTTGTACCAACTGTCCCCTGTAAATGGACATTATATATTCAGCAGTGCAAAGGTGCAATCAAGGAGGCTTTCATCCCATTTGTGGAAAGACTTCTTCAGCATGATTGAATTGGAAGATAACATACGACAGCACAATGATCAGTCTTTCTCATCACTGCTGAATAGAATTCGAATAGGAGACCACACTCAGGAAGACATTGCCATCTTAGCAACTCGCAAGACATCCAAAAATCAAGTGGATCTTTCGTCCCCACCATTTTGCAATTCACTTAGACTGTTCCCTTGGGTTTCTGACTGTGACCTCTGTAATGACCAGGAGCTGCACAAACTGACTTCTGCAACAGTGCAGTTGTTTGAAGCATCACATGTGATTTTGGAGAGTCGCAGATGCACACATGGGCAGTATCCAAGGAGCATATACGAGAAGAACTCATTCCCAATGGTGACAAAGAGTGTGGTGGCTTACCAAGGCGTTTGAAACTGGTTGTTGGGTCGGAAATTATGTTGAGAAGAAACATAAAATGCGGAGATGGACTTGTGAATGGTGTTCGAGGTATCACAGTAGGATTTAAATGGCCAGGAAACATAAAATATCAACCAAGCCTAGGTACACTACCTGAGTATGTTCTTATCAAATTTCATGATCCTCGAGTTGGACAACTAAACAAAGTTCCAATTGAAAATGGACACCAGCAAGTGGTGCCAATTGGACCAATGTCAGTCAGGTTCTATGGACGACAGGGTACTGTGCTTCAGAGAACACAGTTACCTCTCATTCTTTGTTGGGCTGCTACTCTACACAAGGTTCAAGGTCTGTCATTAGATGCAGCTGTGCTGGACCCGGGAGAAAAAGTGTTCGAACCAGGGATGGCATATGTGGCCTTGAGTCGTGTAAGGACTCTAGATGGTGTGGCTCTATCAAGCTTTGAACCACAGAAGGTCAAGGCTAACAAACGAGTGCATGCAGAAATGGCCAGGTTACGGAAGAGAAGTGGTTCACATGATACATCAGACAATGAGTCACAAACATCCCACCTCTTGGTGCACAGTAGTTCCTCTCTATCCAACAAACCCAATCAACCAATCACCAGTTCCGTTCCTATCATTGCTAGACCAGTACCTTCAGTGCAGAGGAATTCTTCTCCACCCATCCAAACCAACTCGCCAACCAAATTTGCTCCAGGTACACACATGCCCACGGTGCAGAATAATTTCTCTTTAATAATCCAACCCCGGCCCCTAATCATTTCTGTTCCCCATGTTGCTTCACCAGTACTGTCACTTCAAGAAGAGTTAGAAAGTATGGTGAACTGTGAAAATCCGGCTACTGATTTGATCAGCAATTGGGCAAAGTGTCATGAGGGTGATATTACAGCTACTTTGATGGAAGTAAATCAGCCATCCCGTGCAATTCTCAGCAGCTTCCACAGTACAGATGCTGGTGTGAGGGAAAAACGTTTACCTGCCTTTACATTGTCTTATGTTCCAGTGTACACTACAGGAAGTGGAAACTGCATATACAACATGATTTCATTAACCCTTACTGGAACAGAGCAGTACATGTCTCACTTGAGGTTGCTGACTGCCTACAGCCTCATCACACATCGAGAACATATGTTTGAGGTCATTCAACCAACTGCAAGAATTCTTCTACCCTTAAATGAATGAAGTGCAGCTTCAGTTTTTAAGGAAGCAGAAATTCAGTGGTTGGACCTCGTTCGCAGTTCACTACAAGATGGATCCTCTGGTAATCAATTTCATTTACACGCCCTCTCTATTGGTTTGGAGAGGTCAATTTGCCCGTATGGAGTTATGCGTAACAGAACGGTTCAACATCAACGCAGGCAGCCGCAATGCATTGATGTGACTACTTCAGCAGCTGACTTACAGAACCTCTTTGATGCTAAAGACAAGCGACTGAACAACAGCATTATTTACCATCCAAATGTGGAAAAATATTACCCACTTTTAGGATTCTTTGATGCAAGCCACTTCACTGCTATTTTACCAGCAAATGCATCACGTAACTCTACAGAATTTTCTCCATTCACCACCTTTGCCTCCTTCTGGACTCCTGAGGAATGATATCTAGAGTGTGTGTTATAATAACTATCTAACTATTTATGACAATCTTTGGAAGTGACATACATTAATGGTACATGCAAATATGGCTAGCTGCCAAAGCGTGTTGTATATGGCAGTGGGCGGAAGACCTTTAATCATGACATTGATATTGGCAAAAGAGAGAGACAAAGATTGTGTTACACTAGCAATTTTGAGCAGTTATATTTTTAAGAATCTCACTTAACTTTAATTGACATTTAACAAAATAAACTTTTTTTGTTTGGTTTCTATTACAAGTAGCATAATGATGATCCAGTGATGACTATATATACATAAATTAGTATTACAAGGTCAACAGAACAAGTAATTTACAAAATTGTATATAACAAATCTCTGTATTATAATATAATGAAAATTTGTTTTGGATTACGTACACAAATATGAACTTAGCATTTTACCGTTTTAATAATTAATAGACGATTGTACAACAAAAAACAAGAGATATTTCGGTATGAATTTAAATTTTACATAATAGATAGGTATACACATAGTTAATGCGTTGGTATAATTATTTATTTATTTGCTATATGTATAATTGTATAATATATGTGTTATTGTATATTATATGTGTGTTTATATATATATGTGTTTATATAGTATATGTGTAATTATATTGTATATATTTGCACATGCATATGCATGTCTTTTACACATTTTCATGTGACGGATACATGCCTTTGTAAAGTATGTGTGTAGTAGCTGACACTCTCCTGCACAATTTAGCAGGATAATAGGTGTAAGAGCTAATACGTATAACAGACTAAGTATGAACTGTTCATGAATGTATAAGCATTCTACAAACTTAGACATAATGTCTTCATGTTTGTGCAACTTTTGCACACTATATTAGTGAGTACTTTATACTCACTTGGTCCAACTAACTGTGTTTGGTTACAGTACATTGATTCTAATTTTACAGTTTCCTTTAATGCAGGCACTTCCAGGACACGCACTAAACATGTCACACTGGCTACCACGCCATCTGTACATCCTCCATTACATCCAGGGCTGGTAACATGCTTTCGGGCATCCACTTGCCCCTCGAAAGCAAACACCTCCCTGTGGGATGCATTCATGCCTACCTCCGCGTGGTGCATCCTGGGATCACTCTAGCTATTAGGGTGCTGCTAAATGGCATGAGTAAAGGTGACATCTATGAATACGCCAAGTAGTTCGAGTTTGCATAGGGGCGCCAGAACTCGAACTACTTGTTTTTCTCTTTTTTCCTTTAGACGTTTCATTCAATAAATGTGTCCCAAGGAGGGAACATTTTCTTTCATTAGAACTATAAACATATATATGCATTGTTTCTGTAATTAATTATTATTCGTCAAGTACCCTGATTCGGGAAAATAAAAGGTAGTCAAGACGATTAACCAATATTAATTTTAAGGTTGTTTAATGTCTAATCAACTCTCTTTCATGAGCATGAGATCAATCCATTACAGGACTTTTTATGTCACATGCAATTAAAAAGGGTTGAGTAAAGACAATGATTGACTACACAATTTGTACAATGTGATAAGTTACAGTTGTAGTGCTATAATTTCAGATAACATCAAACACAGGTAGAATGCCTTCTGTCAAGCTACACTCATACAACTTTAGACAGACTTAGAACGCCTCTGTCAAATTACACTCAAACAACTTTAGACAGACTTAAAACTCCTCTGCTAAGCTATACTCGAACAATTTTAGACAGACTTAGAACGCCTCTGTCAAGTTACACTCCAACATCTTTAGACAGACTTAGAACGCCTCTGTCAAGTTACACTCGAACATCTTTAGACAGACTTAGAACGCCACTGTCAAGTTACACTCGAACAACTTTACACAAATGTAGAACCCCTCTACTAAGCTACACACGAACAACTTTAGACAGACTTAGAACACCTCTGCTAAGCTACACACGAAGAACTTTAGACAGACTTAGAACCCCTCTACTAAGCTACACTCGAACAACTTTAGACAGACTTAGAACTCCTCTGCTAAGCTACACTCAAAAAACTTTAGACAGACTTAGAACATCTCTGTCAAGTTACACTCGAACATCTTTAGACAGACTTAGAACGCCTCTGTCAAGTTGCACTGGAACAACTTTAGACAAATGTAGAACCCCTCTGCTAAGCTACACACGAACAACTTTAGACAGACTTAGAACCCCTCTGCTAAGCTACACACGAACAACTTTAGACAGACTTAGAACCCCTCTGCTAAGCTACACTCGAACATTTTTAGACAGACTTAAAACCCCTCTGCTAAGCTACATTCGAACAACTTTAGACAGACTTAGAACGCATCTGTCAAGTTACACTCGAACAACGTACAAATTTACAAACACGTAGAACGTCTCTGTTCAATATTTGTACAAAATCAGTCCTACGGGCTGCACAGGTAGAACTTCAATTACAATAACTTAGCATTGACAGATGTTACGCAGATCGTAGACATTAGAACGTCTTTCTAGGATGACATAGGCCTATACAGACGGAGTATTACAGTATTTACTATAACCAAATGGGGATTCATAGATATTGACCAAACTTACTTGCATTTTTCATTACTCTTCTAATTGAAAGTACTTGGCGACTTCGTTGGGCTTCAATACGGCTATCCAATGATAATCCAAATGATTTCGGATGCTAAAGTGTCCTGAACATGATAGAAAAGCTTCAGCTCCCTGACGGCTGCCATTTGCAAAAACGATGTATTGACCTATAAATTAGGTGTTGCAATAGCTGCGTATGAACTCGTATTATACATATATCGACGTATAAAATAAGTGTTATAATAGTTGCGTATTAACCTGTATTATATATATATTAATATATATGAATACATATCCGTAACATAAAGCCATACATAAATCGCGTTATGAAAACAATATATTATAAAGGTGATTAATTAATAGAATGTTTATACAAAACAGTAGGGTGTATATAATAAACAAAGAGTGTTTATACTAAACACAACGAGAGGAAATAATGCTTACTGCTTAGCTCTATTGCAACTAAAGTATCTAACTTAGAGGAAGTTCTTCGTAAGTGTGGATCGAAAGGGGATATGATTTTGACCTTACTGATCAGTTATTCAACCTTAGAGATTTAACGTTTAAGAAACTTATAGTCATACAGTGAGAATTATGTGACGTTCATATAGCTTGAAACTGAACATTCATCTTTGCAGTCTACTGTAAAGGCGAAGGTTATCACCAAATTGATAGTAGGTACTGCCAAAGGCTCATTTCATGCGCCACATAAACTCCATATCGATTTATTATTTTTTATATATTTGTTTGTCTCATTTAACATGAGTTGACGTTCAACACTAACCAGCAAGCAACGAGGGATGCCAAGACTTTGTTAGATAGTCTTTAATGTATATCCTCATTACCAACAAATTAGTGAAGTCTTGCACACACCAACGCTTTTATGCTATTGCCAACCATAATTATAGATTTAAAGAATGTCTACATCAACTAAGCACTGCAAGAATACTACATAGAAACACATGCAGTGGTACATTATGTCATACACGCTAGGGATAAGCTAAAACACTAAGATACGCAGCCACAGGCCTTCTAATTATTCATTCACGCTACTGAGTAAATGTAACATTGTAATGTAAGTGTATCTACACTCGAACAACTTTAGACAAATGTATAACCCCTCTGCTAAGCTACACTCGAACGACTTTAGACAGACTTAAAACGCCTCTGCTAACCTACACTTGAACAACTTTAGACAGATGTAGAACCCCTGTGCTAAGCTACACTCGAACAACTTTAGACACACTTAGAAGGCCTCTGTCAAGTTACACTCGAACAACTTTAGACAAATGTAGAACCCCTCTGCTAAGCTACACTCGAACAACTTTAGACAAATATAGAACCCTTCTGCTAAGCTACACACGAACAACTTTAGACAGACTTAGAACCCCTCTGCTAAGCTACACTCCAACAACTTTAGACAGACTTAGAACCCCTCTGCTAAGCTACACTCGAACAACTTTACACAGACTTAGAACGCCACTGCTAAGCTACACTCGAACAACTTTAGACACACTTAGAACTCCTCTGCTAAGCTACACTTGAACAACTTTAGACAGACTTAGAACGCCTCTGCTAAGCTACACTCGAACAACTTTAAACAGACTTAGAATGCCTCTGTCATTAGAAAGTCTAGACTGACATAGGTCTTAGGAAGCCCAAATAACGCAAATTCTGTATTGGTTTAAAATAACAATCACAACTTAGTACAACTGCATGTACGACTGCACTGTGCCATAACACATGCAGTATTAGAGTATTTACCTAAATCAAAACAGGATTAATGGATTATGACCAACCTCACTTATCTCTTTCATTGCGCTTCTAACTGAAAGTACTTGACCACTTCATTGGGCTACAATATGACTATCTAGTGGGAATCTAAACGATTCTGGATGCCTAAATGACCTGAACACGATAGAAAAGCTTCAGCTTCATGAAGGCCGCCATTTGCAAAAGCCATGTATAGATGTATAAATTAAGTGTTATAATAATTCCGTCTGAACCTGTATTAGACATACATTGCCGTATAAATTAAGTGTTATACTAGTGGAGTATCAACCCGTATTATATATATATATCTTTCCGTAACATGACGCCATACAACGTAATCGGCAAATGAAAACAATATAAAGGCTGCCACAGCTAATAAAACTAGTTCATACAACTAGTTCATACAACTAGTTCATACAACTAGTTCATACAACTAGTTCATACAACTAGTACATAGTACTAACAAACAACTAGTTCATACAACTTGTACACACAACTTGTACTTACAACTAGTACATTAAACTAGTACATACATCTAGTGCATTCAACTAGTTCATACAACTCGTACATACAACTACTACATACAACTAGTACTTTAAACAAGTCCTCCAACTAGTACATATAAGTAGTACATACAACTAGAACAAACAACCAGTACTTACAACTAGTAAGTATAACTAGTACATTCAACTAGTCAATGACGAGGACCTACAACTAATACTGACCGCTAGTATATACAATTAGTACTAACAACTAGTAAATATAACTAGCACATTAAACTAGTACATACAACTAGCACATAAAACTAGTTTATAAAACTAGTACATACAACTAGTACTAAAACTAGTACATACAACTAGTACATTCAACTAGAACTTTGAACTTGTACTACAACTAGTACATACAACTAGAGTATCCAATTACAGTGCAGTCCACCTAATTCGAATCTCCAGGGAATCAGGAAAAATTTGAAATAACAGGAATTTTGAATTTGGATTATGTACAAAATAGCAAAAGGATGTCTAAACACCAAATATACATTTGAAATATAATGAAAAAGAGAAAATTACGCAGCCAGGTAGCAGTAGCAGTGTCTTTTTTCTTTTTTCCAGATGGAGCGTTGTCCACGAGATCGATAATCTCTAGTTTTCGTTCCAGAATAAGTGATTGGTACCGTGAATGTTGTATAGCTAGAGAATAACACCCTATTGAGACCCTGATTAACCCTGATTAATTACGATTTAGCTAAAATTCTTAACCGTTAAAGGTGTGATTGCCTCCTAAATAACTTTGAGCTCGCTTATTTGTGTTGAAATACTTCCGTATTCTCTACAAAATTAACGAAAATTCCCAGCAAAATTGATGTACTGGGACTAAACAGGTAACCAGAGTTCTTTTTGAAATAGACGAAATTTAGTTGAAAACGAATTCAAATAAAGTGGAATGAACTGTATTTCACAAAACCAATTCCTACTACTAGTATATACTACTAGTTGATACAACCAGTACATCCAACTAGTACATAAAAATAGTACATACAACTAGTTCATACAACTAGTACATACAACTAGTTCATTCAACTAGAAAATACATCTAGCACCTACATCTAGTAAATATAACTAGTACATACAACTAGTACATACAACTAGTTCAAACAACTGGTTCACACAACTAGTTCACACGACTGGTACGTACAACTAGTTCATAGAAGGAGTTCATACAACTTGTACATACAACATGTCCTTATAACTAGTAAATTCAACTACAACTCATACATACAACTAGTACTTACAATTAGTAAATATAACCAGCACATATCACTACTACATACAACGAGTACCTACAACTAGTGCTATCAGTTAGTTAATTCAACTTTTAAATACAACTGGTAAATATTACTAGCACATACATCTAGTACATACAACTTGTACATACTAATAGTTCATTCACCTAGTACTACGACTAGTACATAAAACTAGAGTCTCTAACTAGTGTACAGAACGAGTTCCTACAACTAGTACATACAACTAGTACATACAACTAGTACATACAACCAGTATATCCAACTAGTACATCCAACTAGTACATCCAACTAGAACATACATCAAGTACCTACATTTAGTAAATATAATTAATACATACAACTAGTACATACAACTAGTTCCTACAACTAGTACTACAACTAGTACATAGAACTCGAATATACAACTACAGTTACATAAAACTAGTTTATATGGAAAGTACATACAATTAGTATATACAATTGGTACTACAACTAGAAGATAGAACTCGAGTATTCACCTAATACATACATCTAGTACATATAACTTGTAATTACAACTTGTACATACAAGTATTACATACAATTGGTCCTACAACTAGTTCAAACAACTGGTTCACACAACTAGTACGTACAACCAGTTCATAGAAATTGTTCACACAATTTGTACAAACAACATGTATTTAAAACTAGTAAATTCAACTAGTACATATAACTAGTACATACAACTCGTACATACTAGTACTTACAAATATTACATAGAACTGTTACACAAAACTAGTCCATACAACTAGTACATACAACTAGTACATACAACTTGTACATAGAACTAGTACTTCAACTAGTGTAAAGAACTAGGACATAGAACGAGTACATCATAACTATTTCATATAACTAGTACATACAAATTGTACACACAATCTGCACAAAACTAGAACATACAACAAGCCCACACAATTAGTACATACATTAGTACATAAAACCACTACATACAACTAGTTCATAAAACTAGTGCCTACAACTAGTAAATATAATTAGTTCTAGTACATACAACTAGTAAATACTACTAGTTATTCAACTAGTACATACAAGTAGTAATTACTACTAGAACAGACAACTAGTAAATACAATTAGTGCATACAAATAGTACAAACATGTAGTTCATACAAGTAGTACACACCTAGCACCTAGTGTAACTAGTAGTTGAACCTACAACTATTAGATACAGCTTGTATATACAACTGGTGCAATTAACTAGTACATACAAATTGTATATATACCTACTACATACACATATAACTAGCACATAAACATAGTACATACAACTAGTACATCCGACGAGTACATACAACTAGTAAATTATACTAGTACCACAACTAGTACATAGAACTAGTCCTAAAAGCTAGTACACACAACTAGTACATACACAAAGTGTATAAAACTAGTTCAACAACTAGTACATACAAATAGTACACACAATCTGCACAAAACTAGAACATACAACTAGTACATACAAATAGCACACAAAATCTGCACAAAACTAGAACATTCAACTAGTACATACAACTAGTACATACAACTAGTACTTACAATTAGTACATGAAACCGCTACATACAATTAGTACATAGACCTAGTACCTATAACTAGTAAATATAACTAGTTCTAGAACATACAACTGGTACATACAACTGCTACATACCACTAGTACATCCAAGTAGTAATTACAGCTAGTACATACAACTAATTTATAAAACCATTAAACACACCTAGGACCTACTATATCTAGTAGGAAAACCTACAACTAGTACATACAACTAGTACAAAAATATAGTACATCCAAAAACTACATACAACAAGCACATTCTACTGGTACTACAGCTAGTATATAAAATTAGTTCATGCAACCAGTACATACATATAGTAAACATAACCTGCACAAAACCAGAACATACAACAAGTGCATACAACTAGTACATGCAATTAGTACATAAACCACTACATAAAACTAGTACATAGAACTAGTATATACTAAATAAAATTAGTTCTAGTACATACAACTAGTATATACAACCAGTACATACAACCAGGACATCCAACTAGTACATCCAACTAGTACATCCAACTAGAACATACATCAAGTACCTACATTTAGTAAATATAATTAATACATACAACTAGTACATACAACTAGTTCTACAACTAGTACTACAACTAGTACATAGAACTCGAACATACAACTACAGCTAAATAAAACTAGTTTATATGGAAAGTACATACAACTAGTACATACAACTGGTACTACAACTAGTACATACAACTAGTTCATACAACTGGTTTACACAACTAGTTCACACTACTAGTACGTACAACTAGTTCACACTACTAGTATGTACAACTAGTTCATGCAACTTGTACATACAACAAGTACTTACAACTAGTAAATTCAACTAGTACATATAACTAGTACATACAACTCATACATTCAACTAGTACTTACAATTAGTAAATATAACTAGTGCATACCACAAGTACATACAACGAGTACCCACAACTAGTACTACCAGTTAGTTAATGCAATTATTAAATGCAACTGGTAAATAAAACTAGCACATACAACTAGTACATACAACTAATACATACTAATAGTACATTCACCTAGTTCTACAACTAGTACATAAAACTAGAGTATCCAACTAGTAGACACAACTAGTTTCTACAACTAGTACATACAACTAGTACAAACAACTAGTACAACCAACTAGTACACACAACTGGATCATACAAGTAGTACACAAAATTAGTATATACAACTTGTACTCACAACTAGAACATACAACTAGTTCATAGAACAAGTACGTGGAACTAGTACATACAACTAGTACATGGAACTATTACATACAACTAGTACATACAACTAGTTAACACCACTGGTACATACAACTAGCACCTGCAACAAGTACATACATCTAGTACATAAAACTTGTACATTCAACTAGTAAATACAACTAGTACTTACAATTTCTAAATATAACTCGCGCACACCACTAGTACAAACAATGACTACCTACAACTAGTATATACGACCAGTTAGTAAATACAACTAGTACATGGAACTAGAGTATCCAACTAGTAGACAGAACTAGTTCCTACAACTAGTACATACAAATAGTACATACAAATAGTGCATACAAAGAGGACCTACAACAAGTACATACAGCAAGTATATACAACTAGTACTTAAAACTAGTACTATAACTAGTACATAGAACTAGTACATGGAACAAGTACATACATATAGTTCATACAAATAGTTACATACAACAGGTACATACAACTAGTACATATTAGTCGTATATACAACTAGTACATACAACTAGTACTATAACTAGAACTTACAACTAGTACTATAACTAGTACATAAAACTAGTACATAGAACTTCTTTTTACAACCAGTACATGTAACTAGTACATACAATTCGAAAATACAACTATTACATTCAACTAGTTCTACAACTAGTACAGGGAACTAGACCATACAACTAATACATACAACTAGTACGTACAACTGGTCCATTCAACTCGTACATAACACTAGTACACACATCTAGTGTGAAAAAATGGCGTACGCAGCTAAAGTGCTCTTCGCCGTCGCCCTGAGAATTGTACTATGGGAATACTCCTAATCCTAATAATACTCCTTGTAAACCAGTCTGGGACTGACAGATCTCCGCTCACCACCCTCCGTAGTACATCTGCCAAGGCACACTGTACAGAGGGGAGTGCTTTCCACCAAAAAGTGTGGATGCCATCCGGCCCAGGGGCTGACCAGCTTTTTGCCTTTTTCAAGGCTTTCCTCAGTTTGGTCTCATCAATGCTATCGGGCCCTTCAGAGGAGGTTCTACCCACCCTCTTCTTGGTTTCCTTTAGCCATTCTTTCACCCCTGGGTCGTCTTTGTTGACCTTACCAACAATGCCTACAATCTTTGTCCAAAAGTCTCTTACTACCTCAATTGAAGGAGCTTCATTGGAGGTTGGAATATTGCCATTCATCTGGAACTTCCTTTGGGTATTCCAAAGGTGGTTTTGTTCCTGGAATTTCCTGCGTTCAGCCGATTTTCGCTCTTGTAGGGTCCAGACCCTGAGTTTTCCCAGTGTCTGTTCCCGAGCTCTGATCAGCACATTCAGGTTTAATGAATGGAACTCCCTCCTAAGCTTTCTTCGGAGTACTTTCTGGCGTTTGGTCATAGGATTATTACTCTGTTGACGCGCTATTTCCACATCCAACCAGGCAAGCAGTCTTCTAAACCTAAGGCCTTTGGCCTTCCTGTCACTTATGTGACCTTCCTGTCCCTTACCTCCCTTCTGATTATCTGATTTCCTTCCCTGGTTGCATGGCTGCGATTGGTAGGTTGTTTTCCCCTCACAGCCATAGCAACCGAGTAGACTAGGCAGTTCAGGTGCCAGGCCGACCTAGGGCCTTCCTGCCACTCTTTCTCCACCCAATCATTGGCCTCCTGAAGCAGTGCCGTATCAACATGGTTGAACCGCACCGCCCCACAGGGTTTTCTGTCAGAGAAATCTCCAGGTTTCTTTCGGAGACAGGCATCTTTTGCTTTGCCTAAAAGTTGCATCAGTTGATCATTGCCACTTGTCCTGGGACTAGGATGATCATTTGTAGGAGTTTCAACAGGGTCTGCAGGCAGCTCACCATTTTGTTCAGTCACAGCCTGAACTTGGTGAAGCTCCCCCTGCCCCTGGGCTCCCACACCTTCCTCCACAGTCTCAGTTAGGGTGGCTAAACCACAAGAATCAGGTTCCACAAGGTTTAGTCTCGAGAGACCTTGACCTCTTCGGATTCTACTAATTCTCGTAGTTAGCGCTACCTTTGTGGTTTTATGGTCTGGCATTTTAGCATTCCAAGCCTGGTACAACCACACGGCATACCCCTTTTCCATGGGCTTACTTTCTCGGTAGAGCTCCATGAGGATATTATCCCTCTGAAGGTTCCAGATCACCCCTTGGATCCTTCTCCTTCTAGAGGCACCTTGCGGTGCATCATTAACCAAATCTAAATCTTGGCTACCAGTTACTTGCAGTACTCTGTCTCCTACCAAGTTCCTTTTGGCTTGGAAGGCAAGGGTTCGACCGGTCTGAGGCAAATGTGGGTATTTGCTCAGCCATTCCCGCTCTAAACGCATCTGATAGCCACCTCTTTTGGGTTCAGATCGCTCATAGCAATCAATTAGTGCCTAAACCATTTCCTCTGTCCATAGGGCTGGTTGGCCCGTCATGGGGACCGAAGAAAAGCTATTACATTCAGGTACATCTACCTGTGAGGCACCAGTGGAATCACCTATTCTGGTTGAACCAGGGTTTTCTTCACCACTGGTGCACCTAGGCCACAGCCTGTCTTGAAAATTGTCATTCTCATGGCACAACGTAACCCAGTGAATCTGCCAGACGGGGGGTTAGCCCATGCTGTCAGGGAGGCTGATTTAGCCACAGGAGGCCACATGAGGGGCTAAGCACCCTGCTCCGTCGGGGGGTTGAACTGGACAATACCCATCCTCTTGTCAGCTCGGAACCACAGCCTCCAATTCCCACGACAAATCGTAAGGAATGATAATATTAGTGATATTGACCCTCGCTCCATCCTTTTTTCCCCGTAAGCGATATCATCCAGCTCTGAGATTGCCTTCGCATCAAGGTGTCGTCAATCAGGGGTACGGACGAGCGCGGAAACCAGCCACAAGCCAACTGGGATAGTCCGTGGTATTATACTTATCATCCTAAGTGGAGATATAGAAACTAATCCGGGACCAAGAAATCGCTATCCCTGCACATTTTGCCAAAAGGAAGTGCACTGCAGTCAAAAAGCCATCAAATGCTCGAGGTGTGAAAAGAGGGCCATCTACACTGTAGCAATCTAACACCAAAGCAATACAATAAGCTGGACAAGCGTGAGTGGTTTTGTCACAGATGTCTACTTCATGAACTTCCTTTTACATCTTGTAATGATCTTAACTTTCTTAGTAACTCTACTGAAACTGCTGGTAACCTAAATGACTCTACCGCTGTGGCTAATTCTTCACTTACGAGGCCGGTAGGATCCTCTTGCAAACTAGATTCTCTACCCAATTCCTCAAAAATTGTTTTCAAAGTCTTCAGTGCTAACGTAAGAAGTCTTCTGCCATCAATTGATGAAATTAGCCTTTTAATAAAAACCCAGAAGCCCACCATTATTACCCTTTGTGAAACGTGGCTAGATCCTTCCATCCCAGATGATATTGTCAACAATAAAGGGTATACATTACATAGAGCTGATAGGAACCATCATGGAGGGGGGCTATTAACCTACATCTCCAGAGGTCTACAGTGCTCTGCATCCGTAATTTCTACACCATCAGACTCTCCTTTATCAGATCTTGAGGTACAACTGCTAGAAGTCAAGCATCCTTTACTTCAAGCACCCATGTTGCTATGCAACATCTAAAGGCCACCATCTTCATCTACTAACCGTGCCTTGCACTCCCTTTTCAATATAATCCAGCATGGTCTATCGATGTGGCATGAGGTTTTAATCTGAGGGGACCTAAATGTAAATCTACTTAGGAAGTCACCAAGCTCATGCTTACTCAAAGAGTACTGCCAAGATTTACATCTTCATCTTGTCTTTGATTCTCCTACCAGAATAACAGAGAGCTCAGCATCACTAATTGATATCTTTCTGACTTCCAACCCTAACAGTATCACCTCTTCTGGAACCCTACCACTCTCCGGCAGTGACCTCCAACTACTATATGCCACCTTTAAGCCCAAATTCAAGAGGTCTACAAATAATTCTCAATAAACAGCTGCAGTTCACCGTAGCATGAGAAACCTCAACAAGAATGCCTTTCAGGAAGACCTAAATGAAATACCATGGCAAATCACTGACATATTTGATGACAATGAGGACAAAATTTTCGCCTGAAATCATCTATTACTTGGAGTGCTCAACCAACATACACCCTTAAGGGCAATGAGACCATCTAAGCACAAATGTCCCTGGGTGACATATGACATTTGCCAAACCATCAAAAAACGAAACCGTATCCACAAGAGATTTCTCAGGCACAGGACATTAGAAGTTTGGAATGAATACAAGGAACAAAGGAACCTAGTCGTCACCAAGCTTCGCACCTCCAAGAAGGAATATTTCACCAACCTGGTTAAAAACAATGCCAACCCATCCACCATCTGGAAAGTACTGAAATCATCATATGATAGCAACACCAAGATAATACCATCATCTGCTATCTCAGAGCCAACAGAAACAGCTAGTAAATTCAATGACCACTTCAGATCTACTCACAAATCAACCTCCTCAGATTACTCCACCCACTTGCTACCATTGTCAACATCACCAGCTTGCACTACACAGCTTGCTCTCCAACCAATTACTGACAGTCAGTGCTTGGACTTACTAAACAACCTTAACATGAAGAAAGCAAGTGGAATTGATGGTATCCCTTCCTCTGCCCTAAAACAAGGTGCACCAGCAATAGCCTATCCCATTGCCAAGATAATTAACTACTCAATTCAGCAAAACTCTGTCCCATCCATCTTCAAACAAGCTATTGTGACTCCAATATATAAAGATAAAGACCAAGACAGTGTAGACAATTATAGACCCATATCAGTACTCCCATCTATCAGTAGGGTGCTTGAAAAAGCTATTAGCTTACAGCTCATGAGTCATCTTGAAGTTAAAAACCTCCTTTATAAGCTACAAAGTGGCTACCGCCCATCTCACTCAACCCAAACCTTACTCTTGTTTGCATCCAACAACTGGTACATGGATATTGACAAAGGCCTTTATGTAGGAGTCATTTTTGTAGATTTACATAAAGCCTTTGACTCAATTGATATCCCTATGCTTATTAACAAACTGCACTCATATGGTCTTACAAACTCAACAATATCTTGGCTAACATCCTATCTCTCAAATCGTTCTCAAGCTGTCTCCATAAATGGGCATTTTTCCTCCTTGGAACCCATTTCAACTGGAGTACCTCAAGGATCTATACTTGGACCTCTTCTCTTTTCCCTGTTTATTAATGACTTACCCCAAAGCTGCAGCGATTCATCCACCATTATGTATGCTGATGATACAGCTATCTATATATCCTCTAAGGATCCATCAACACTATCTACATCCCTACAATCAGCTTTGAACAATCTCCTGGCATGGCTAAGTCAAAATAAACTCACACTAAATGCTACCAAAACCAAGTGTATGCTAATACGACCAGAGAGAAAGCAGGCCTTTAACCTGAATATAACTATTGACAACTTACCAATTGAGCAGGTCAACAAGTTCAAATACCTTGGTGTGTGGTTTAATGAAACCTTATCTTGGTCTGATCATACTCAGTATGTTCAAACCAAAGTGTCCAAGAAAGCCCATCAACTGCAACACTTATCCTGGTTCCTCCCAAAAGCCACATTAACTACCTTCTATAAGGCCTATATTCTACCCATCTTTGATTATGGTGATGTAGTCTGGAATGGCTGCTCATCTACAGAATCTCTGAAGCTTGAGAGACTACAAAACTACTGTGCCCGCATCATTCTTAAGAGAAGGCGATTCTCTTCTGCTAGCCAAAATAAATCTACTTTAGGATGACTGACCCTAGAGGCGAGGAGGAGACGGCACTAGTCAAAACCATTCTTCGCTGTAAAGCTGATATAGCTCCCAGTTACCTGACTCAAACCTGTAAACCACTCACCCATGGCCATCAAACCAGGACCAGGCTGATCAATCTATCAGTTCCAGTTTGCCATCGGCAGCATACCAATGCGTCCTTCTCCTACCAAGCTACTAAGCTGTGGAATGGTCTACCACCTCACCTTAAAGCACATTCACCCAAAGACTATGATTCTCCTCACAAATATGTTGATCATATGTATAGACAAATATCTCAATTTATCATAAACCAAACCTCTACTTGAACTATATTAACTCATGATTAAATTTTGTATCTTAATTGAGGCATACACATTTTATTTTCACTGTATATACTAATTTATCTATTTATATAATTTTATCATTATTTTCCCCCTTAACTCCCCCTCATACCCCCTTCTCATTTGTTTTTGTAATCTAATCTGGGACCACTGTAAAGTAGCCAATGGCTAAGAGGCTCCCCAGTACATTCAAATAGTACATCTAAATAGTACATACAACTAGTACATACAACTAGTACATAAAACTAGTATCTAGTACAAATAACTAGTACCTAGTATAAAAAGTTCAAGAACCTACAACTAGTACATATGACTAGTATGCACACTTACTGCATATAACTAGTTCTCTAGCATATAACTAGTATATATAAAAAGTGCAAAAACCCGGTTCACACAACTAGTAGTTACAACAAGCTCATACAAATAGGGTATGTACTACTTGTTGGTTCCAGTACTAGTTATACTAGGTTCTAGGTAGGTGCAAGTTGTATGTGCTAATCGTATGTACAAGTTGTGTGTACTAGTACCAGTTATATTTACTAGTTGTAGGTACTAGTCGTATGTACTAGTTATATGTAGTAGTTTTATGTACTACTTATTTACTAGTAATGTGTACTAGTTATTTACCAGTTGTATGTACTAGTTGTATATACTAGATGTATGCACTAGTTGTGTGTACTAGTTTAATGTGCTACTCGTATGTACTACAGGTGTGAACTAGTTGTACGCACTAGTTGTATGTACTCATTGTATGTACTACTTGTACATGGTAGTTGTGTGTACTAGTATGGTTATACTTACCAGATAAAGTATTAGTTGTGTGTACTTGTTATATGTAGTAGTTTTATGTACTAAGTGTATGTACTAGTTTTATGTACTAGTTGTATGTACTAGTTATGTAACAGTTGTATGTACTAGTTGTATGTACTAGTTGTATGTACAAGTTGTATGTACTACTTGTATGAAATAGTTGTAGTAGTGGTATAAATTACTAGTTGTATGTTCTAATCATATATACTAGTTGTAGGTACTATTCATATGTACCAGTTATATCTGTATGTACTAGGTATATGTACTAGTTGTATGTACTAGTTAAATGTACTAGTTGCATGTCCTAGCCACATGTACTAGTTGTATTTACTACTTGTGGGTACTGGTTGTATGTACCACTTGTATGTACTAGTTGTATGTAATAGTTCTATTTAATAGTTTTATATTCTAATTGTAGAACTAATATATTGTACAAGTTACTAGAAAAGTACTAGTTGTATGTAGTAGTTGTATGTACTATTTATATGTATTAGTTATATGTAGTACCTGTATGTGCTAGTTGTTGGTTGTAGTACTAGTTATAGTATGTCCTCTGTAGGTACTAGTTGTATGTACTCGTTGTAAGTACTTGTACTTTTTAGCTATATCAACTAGTTGTAGGTACCAGTAGTATGTACTAGTTGTATGTACTAGTAATGTACCAGTTGTATATACTACTTGTTTGTACTAGTTGTATGTACTAGTTTTATGTCCTAGTTGCATGTAATAGTTACTAATTGTATGTACCATTTGTAACCTCTAGTTGTATGGACTAGTTATATGCACTAGTTATATGTACTAGTTATATGTACTAGTTTTATGTACTAGTTGTATGGACTAGTTGAATGTACTAGATGTATGTACTAGTTCTATAAACTACATCTATGTAGTAGTTGTAGTACTAGGATAATTCACTATTTATATGTTCTATTTATATGTACTAGTTATTTGACTGGTTGTATGTACTAGTTGTATGTATTAGTTGTATGTATTAGTTGTACATACTAGATGTAGGTACTAATTGTATTTACTAGTTTTATGCGCCAGTAGTATGTACTAGTTGTATGTACTAGTTGTATTTACTAGTTGTGTTTACTAGTTGTATGTATTAATTGTATGTACTAGGTCTATGTACCAGTTGTATGTACTAGTTACTAGTTGCATGAACTAGTTGTATGTTCTCTGTGTATGGACTAGTCATATGTACTAGTTATATGTAATAGTTGTATGGACTAGTCGTATGTACTAGTTGCATGTACTACTATTATGAACTGGTTATCTGTACTAGTTGTATGTACTGATTGTATGTATTAGTTGTATGTCCTAGTTGTGTGTACTAGTTCTAGTTATATTTACTAGTGTATGTATTAATTGTATGTACTAGGTCTATGTACCAGTTGTATGTACTAGTTACTAGTTGCATGGACTAGTTGTATATTCTCTGTGTATGGACTAGTCATATGTACTAGTTATATGTAATAGTTGTATGGACTAGTTGTATGTACTAGTTGCATGTACTACTATTATGAACTGGTTATCTGTACTAGTTGTATGTATTGATTGTATGTATTAGTTGTAATTCCTAGTTGTGTGTACTAGTACTAGTTATATTTACTAGTTGTAGGTACTAGTCATATGTACTAGTTATATGTAGTAGTTTAAAGTACTAATTATATGTACCAGTAGTAATTACTAGGTATGTTCCAGTTGTATTGTCTAGTTGTATGTAATAGTTGTATGTTCTAGTTTTATTTACTAGATATAAGTACTAGTTGTGTGTACTAGTTGTATGTACTAGTTGTACGTCCTAGTTCTTTGTACTAATTGTATGTAGTAGTTGTATGAAGAAAGATAAAAGAGGAAATCTATATTAAGACCACATCCCCTGCTTCAATATGGACTAAGGAATCTATTGGGATCTTATCTGGAATGAGCTTATTTAATTAACACCTGTAATTCATTTTTATCCTCATTAAATATTCGGGGCACTCTTTCATTACATCTTTTTTCACACCTGCCAACCAACTTCTATTTAAATACCAATCTTTCGTCATTTTTTCATATTGCTGATGAAGACCTATGGGTTGAGACGTTCTATTCCTAGAGTTAATGTTGCTGTTGGTCAATAAACTTCATATATCATCATGATCGCGACAAATAAACCCTTTCACTTTAGTTTTATGTACTAGTTGTATATATGTACTTATTGTATGTACTTTGCATGTTGTATGTACTAGTACTAGTTATATTTACTAGTTGAGGGTACTAGTTGCATTTGCTAGTTGTATGTATATACTAATTGTATTTACTAGTTATACAAGTTAAATAGAAACATTAACAAATGAAGTTAAAAGTAGGGATGGCACTGTAACAGTGATTGGCACATCTAGAAAAAGTAACGAAACAAGAAAGTGATCATATGGTAAGGCTAACATTGCAGAAGTGGCAACTGAAACTTAACTATACACATCACTTCTATGTTTTGGGCGCATCATGGATATGCTAGAAGTAGGGATCGATGCGCCCAAACATTGCAGTGATGTGTAAAATTTGGCACTTTCAAAAGTAACATGCTTTGGATAGAGCGCGTTGAAATCTACGGTAGACTAATTTGGAAACATTAATGACGATTGAGTACTTGTGTGTACCTGCGCAAGTTCACATGTTAGCGCTAGCTCATTTGAAAAAGAAGAAGAAGAATTTGGCCTATTCCGGTTTTCCCACTTTGCGAAGGTTGTAGAGCATCGAAACATATTTTGGCTTTAGAAAAGCATGCAAAAATAATACATTACATAAGGCGGCCATATTTTTTTCTGCCATCCGTATTTATAGAGTACTTCCCAACTCTATGATTAACTAATTGTAGGTTTCAGTTGTATGTACTAGTTTTATATATGTACTAATTGTATGTACTTTACTAGTTGTATGTACTACGACTAGTTATATTTACTAGTTTCAGATACTAATTGTATGTACTAGTTGTATGTACTAGTTTTATGTCCTAGTTCTATGTTCTAGCTGTGTGTAATAGTTGTAGAAACTAATTCTCTGTTCTAGTTGTAGTACTAGTATAACCTACTATTTGTATGTACTAGTTGTATGCACTAGATGTTTGTACTATATAAATGTACTAATTAAGAGAGTATGTACTAAGTATATGTACAAGTTGTATGTACTAGTTATATGTACTAGTTGTATGTACTAGCTTTATATATTAGTTGTAGGTTCTAGGACTAGTTATACTAGGTTCTAAGTCGTGTACTAGTTGTCTGTACTACTTTTATTTTCTAGTTGCATTTACTAGTTATGATGCACTCGTTCTAAGTATTAGTTCTATTTACTTGGTGTTGTACTAGCTGTATGTAGTAGTTGTATATCCTAGTTGTATGTACTAGTTGTATGTACTAGTCATATGTACTTTTTGAATGTGATATTTATATGTACTAGTATATGTGTTTGCACTTTGTATATGTACTAGTTGTATGTACTAGCTGTATGTCCTAGTTGTAGGTTCTTGTACTAGTTATACTATGTACAAGGTAGGTTCTAATTGTATGTACGAGTTGTTTGTACCAGTTGTATGCACTATTTGTTGTACTAGTTGTGTGTTCTAATTGTATGTACAACTTGTATATACTAGTTGTATGTACTAGCTGTATGAACTAATTGTACCTAATAATTGTATAAACTAGGTTGTATGTACTAGGTGTATGTACTAGTACTAGTTATACTAACTGGTTGCATTAACTAGTTGTTGTTACTAGTTGTATGTACTAAATACGATTGACTCGTTCTTTCTACTAGTTCTATGTACTATTTGTAGGACTAGTTGAATGTACTAGTTGAATGGACTAGTTGTATGTACTAGTTGAACGTACTATATATTTGTACTTGCTATATTTGTATGTACTAGTTATAGGTATTAGTTGTGTGTACAAGTTGTAGGTAGTAGTTGTATGTACTAGTGGTATGAACTAGTTGTACGTACTAGTTGAATGTACAAGTTGTTTGTACTACTTGTATGTTCTAGTTTTATATACTAATTAAGATGCAATCTTTCTATGTACTAGTTTTATGTACTAGTTATGGAGTATTTGTATGTACTAGTTGTACGTAATATTTATTTGTACTAGCTATGTGTGTATGTACTAGTTACATGTACTAGATGCATGTACTAGTTGTATGTACTAGTTGTATGTACTAGTTGTACGTACTACATTTATATAGTTGTTGTATGTACAATTTGTATGAACTGGTTGTATATACTACATTTATGTATTAGTTGTATGTTCTAGTTATATTTCCTAGTTGTAGGTTTAAGTTGTATGTACTAGTTGTATGTAATTGTTGTATGTACTAGTTGAATGTACTTTACAAGTTTATGTACTTTACCAGTTGAATGTACTAGTACTAGTTATATATTCAGATTGTATGTACTATTTGTATGTACTAGTTTCTAGTTGTATGTACTAATTGTATGTACTACTTATATGAAGTAGTTGTATAAACTAGCTGTGATAAATAGTTGTATGTTCTAGTTATTTGTGTTTGTTATATGTGCTACTTATTTGTATTAGTTGTATGTACTAGTGGTATGCAGTAGTTGTATGTACCATTTAAATGTACTGCTTATATGGGTATGTTCTAGTTTTATGTGCTTGTTTTATGTACAAGTTGCATGTACCAATTGTAAGTATTAGTTGTATATACTAGTTGTGAGAACTAGTTGTATGTACTAGTTTTATGTACTACTTGTTTGTACTTGTTGAATGTACACGTTGAAGGTTCCAGTTATTTATAACAATTGTATATACTAGGACTAGTTATATTTACTAGTTGTAGGTATATACTAGTTGCATGTACTAGTTGAATGTAATAGTTGTATGTACTAATTGTAAGTACTAGTTGTATATACTAGTAGTATTTACTAGTTATAATCTGGTTAAATGAACTAGTTGCATGTACTAGTTGTATGCACTGGTTATATTCTAGTTGTATATACTAGTTCCGGTAATATTTACTAGTAGTAGGTACTAGTTGTATGTACTAATTGTATGTACTAGTACAAGGTATTATTTACTAGTTGTAGGTACTAGTTGTATATACTTTGTTGTATATACTAGTTGTATGTACTATTTATTTGTTCTACTTATATATATATGTTCTTGTCATTTGTACAAGTTGTATCTACAAGTTGTATGTACTAGTTGTAAGAACTAGGTCTTTGTACTACTTGTATGTAGTAGTTGTATGCATTAGTTATATATGCTACTTGTTTGTATTTGTTGTACGTACTAGTTGAATGTACTTGTTGTGTGTACTAGTTGTATGTACTACTTGTATGTACTAGTTGTATGAACCAGTTGTATGCACTAATTGTATATGCTACTTGTTGGTATTTGTAGTATGTACTAGTTAAATGTACTGGTTGTGTGTACTAGTTGTGTGTACTACTTTCATGTACTAGTTGTATGAACTAGCTTTTATATGCACAAGTTATATGTGTATGTACTTATTGTATGTACTAGTTGTGTGTAGTTTACAAGTTGTATAAACTTTACCAGGTGTATGTACTAGAACTAGTTATATATTCAGGTTATAGGTACTAATTGTATGTATTAGTTGTATATACAAGTTGTGTGAACTCGTTGTAAGTACCAGTTATATTTATTAGTTGTATGAACCAGTTGTATGTACTAGTACTAGATATATTTACTAGTTGTATGTACTAATGCATGTATTAGTTGTATGTACTAGTTGTAGGTCATAGTACCTGTAAAACTATGCGGTAGGTAAGTATTTGCTAAAAATACTAAATACCAATTGTATGTACTAGTTGTATAAACTAGTTGTATGTACTAGTTGTATGTACTAGTTTCTAGTTGTATGTACTAGTTTTATGTACTAGTTATATGAACTAGTTGTATAAACTAGCTGTGTGAAGTAGTTGGATGTACCAGTTGTATTTACTAGTTGTATGTACTAGGTGTTTGTACTAGTTATGTACTATTTTTATACACTAGTTGTATAAATTAGTTTTATGTACTAGTACATGTTATATTTACTAGTTGTAGGTATTTGTATGTACTACTTGTATGTTCTTGTTGTATATACTTTACCAGTTGTATATATTAGTACTAATTATATATTCAGGTTGTAGGTACTAATTGTATGTATTAGTTGTATGTACTGGTTGTGTGAACTTGTAGTAAGTTCTAGTTATATTTACTAGTTTTATGAACTAGTTGTATGTACTAGTACTAGATATATTTACTAGTTGTAGATACTAATTGCATGTATTACTTGTATGTACTAGTTGTAAGTACTAGTTGTATGTGTATGTAATCAGTTGTATGTACAAGTTGTAGGTCATAGTTCTTGTTAAACTAGGTACTGGGTAAGCAGTTGTTACAAATACTAGATTCCAGTTGTATTTACAAGTTGCATGAAGTAGTTTTATGCCTTCATTCCATGTACCATTTCTATGTAGTAGTTGTAGTACTAGTTCTATGTACTAGTTGTATGGACTATTTGTATGTACTATTTGTATGTACTAGTTATATGTACTAGTTGTATGTACTAGTTGTATGTACTTGTTACTAGTTCCATGTACTATTTGTATGCACTAGCTTTATGCACTAGCACTAGCTATATTTACTAAATGTAGGTACTAGTTGTATGTACTAGTTGCATATACAAATTGTATGTACTAGTTGTACGTACTAGTTGTAGGTTCTAGTAGTAGTTTTCCTAAGAACCCGTTAGGTACTAGTTTTATGTACAAGAATCTAGTTGTATGTACTAGTTGTATGTATTAGTTTTATGAACTAGATCTATTCACTATACAGTTGTATGTACTTGTTGAACATACTAGTTGTATGTACTAAATATATGTATTAGTTACTAGTTGTATACACTAGTTGTATGTACCAGTTATATTTACTAATTGGATGTACTAGTTATATGGGTATGAACTGGTTATATTAACAAGAGACATATGAGCAAAACGTTTATGTACTAGTTGTATGTACTAGTTGTATAAACTAGTTGCATGTACTATTTGTATGTACTAGTTTCTAGTTGTATGTACTAATTGTATGAAAAATCTAAGATACCATATGCTATATGCCTATTCTGTAAAAAGAGCCCATAGGGGAACTAAACCTAAAGAGAGCTTTAGCTGAAGATACAGGAGTCTTTTCTTCCTTCTTTTCGCTTCTTTTATCTTCTCCACTGGGTCAGAGAGCCGTTTCTGGGAATTCCACCCTTCATCAGTGATCCTGGGAGTCTTTGTCTTTTTTTATCTTGATCTTCTGTGAATCCTTGGCTCTCTATGCTAAATCTAGGGGCCTTATATACACTATTTTGGCGCCAAAAGTTACATAAGGTGTTAACTAAGACACATGATGAAATATAATTTTATGAAAGGGATGTAGGTCCAATTAACTTTTATGAATTAATTATAAATCTATTAGTAATCTTGTTCGTACAGGTAAAACAGACTCAGACTATAGACACAAGTAGGACATATTACATAAGTCTACCCTTAGATCTTCTAGTAGTAACATTTCTTTGGAGGTGGGGTAACACAATATGGGGTAACACAAGACAGTCCTTAAGCATATTAGCTACTTTTTGCTTATACTTGATTCTAACTAGAGGCTGCCGGGATAGGAAGGTTTTAAAGGTTGATTTTAGCTTAAAGTATTTGTAACCATGCTTAATAAGCCTACTGTATAACTTCAAACTTTTAGCCTGAAAACTGGAGAAGTCACTACATATTCTGGAATACCTAATTAGTTGTGAAATAAAGACACCATATGCTGGGGTATTTGGAATATTACTACCTAAATGGGGGAAATTTACTATATTAAAGTTAAAGTCCACTCGCTTATCATATACTTTAGTGATAAATTGATTGTTAGTTATGGTTATATCTAGGTCTAAAAAGAGGGATTTTTTAGGGGTGGTATTTGTCTTTTTTAGATTAAGTTCTTTGGGGTAAACCACTAATTGACAGTTCAAAATCCTTGTTGTTAATACATAAAAGGTCATCAATATACCTATAAGTATTGGAAAATTTAATAGCTAGGGTGATGTTATCCTTAAGTAGTCCTCTCATAAACTCATACTCATAGGCAAACAGAAAAAGATTAGCAACTACAGGGGCACAGTCAGTACCCATAGGGATACCTACACATTACCTTAATACAGAACCGTCTACACATACATAAATGTTGTCAATAAGGTAATTAAAGAGCTCTACTAAATGAACAGCTGTGACTGCTTTATTGGAGACATTGTTAGACCAAAAGGCTTTATCATGACAGATTTCTATATATTGGGACTTCCTACAGGTATAGGCACTACAAATAAGGTTAGTAATCTTATCTTTAAGCAGGTTATGGGGGATCGCTGTATATAATGTAGAAAAATTAAAACTAGCTAGCTGTGCTTTTCTAGTAGGTATAGACCTAAGACTATCTAAGACTTCTAGTGAGGTTTCTACTATCCAAAAGACATTAACACCAGTATTCCTATATATACCTAGGCAGTATTCTCTAAAATGTTTGAGAATTAGTCTGAGTGCCGAATTTAGAAATCTAGAAAGGGGTTTGGTAGTACATTTGTGAGAGGCAGCTATGAATCTGTAGCTGTAAGGGTTCTTTTGTAGCTTAGGCATCCAGTAAAAAGAGGGAAGGTTACAACAGTCTGGTTTAGGTTCTAAGTTCTCTAGTTTTAAGAAATCTATGTGTTTCCTAATTAACTGTTGGGGTTCTACTTTACATTTAGCATAAGTGGAGGTACTGCCTAGTTCTTCATTAATAATTTGTCTATAGTAGGACTTACATATAAATTTTATATTATTGGAGGCCTTTTCGGCAGGGGCTGTAACATACTTATCATGTAGGTCTGCTAAGAATTTCTTAATTTTAGGGCAAGTAAGGGTCTTCCTGGCTATTGAGGATTTGGTATACGATTTAAACAGCCTAGAGATCCTATCATTACTTTTCTTAAATACAGCATTTCCCACTCACTAAATACAAAATTAGATACATTTTCTCTACGGGCCCAGGTAATCTTATATTTTCTAAGACCTTCCTTACACATTTTTAAAGCAGTTACCCAATTAAAGTTATTAGGTTCTCTAAATTTTGGTCCTTTCTTAAGAAGTTTTCTAAGTTTTGGGTTACTAACAATACGTAGGTCACCTGGCCTAGGGGCTTGTAAATGAAGGGGGACTTGTGACACTCACATGGTTCTGGTTTTCTAAAGACATCTGACTTACAGGCTTGTGAAAAGTTAAAGATTTGAGGTCCTATTGGTTGTACTATGTACTAATTAGTATTAGTATTAGTATGTACTAATTATGTGAACTAGTTGTATACACTAGCTGTGTGAAATAGTTGTATGTACTAGTTGTATACACTGAGCTGTGTAAAATAGTTGTATGTACTAGTTGTATACACTGAGCTGTGTAAAATAGTTGTATGTACTAGTTGTGTGTACTAGTTGTATGTACTATTTGTTTACTAGTTGTTTGTATATACTCCTTGTATGTACTAGTTGTATGTACTTGTTGTAAGTACTAGTTGTATGTCCTAGTTGTATGTCCTATTTGTATGTACTAGTTGCATGTACTAGTTGTACGTACTAGTTGAATATACTAGTTGAATGTACTTATTGTATGTACTGGGTCCTAGTTGTATGAACTAGTTGTATGTACTAGTCATATGTACTAGTTGTATGTACTAGCTGTGTGTAAAATTAACAAGTTGTATGTACTACTTGAATGTACTAGTTGTATTTACTAGTTGTTTGTAGTAGTGGTGTGTTCTAGTTGTATGTACTATTTTTATGTACTAGTTATATGTGTATGAACTGGTTATATGAACTAGTTGTGTGCAAAAAGGTTATGTACTAGTTGTGTATACCTATTGTATGTACTCATAGTATGTACTTATTGTATGTACTAGTTGTATTTACTAGTTGTTTGTAGTAGTAGTGTGTTCTAGTTGTATGTACTATTTTTATGGACTAGTTATATGTGTATGAACTGGTTATATGAACT
>OX359191.1:4477529-4512529 GCA_947172415.1 Chondrosia reniformis | reverse complement strand
AATTGTGTGCAAAAAGTTTATGTACTAGTTGTGTGTACCTATTGTATGTACTTATAGTATGTACTTATTGTATGTACTAGTTTCTGGTTGTATCTACTAGTTATATGAACTAGTTGTATATACTAGCTGTGTGAAATAGTTGTATGGACTAGTTGTATCTACTAGTGGAATGTAGTACTTTTATTTACTAGGTGTAAGAACTGTTTATACGTACTAGTTGTATGTATTAGTTGTATGTACTAATTATATGTACTAGTTATTTGTACTTTTTATATGTTCTAGCTTTATGTGTGTTTACTAGGTTTATGTACTAGTTATGTGTACTAGTTATATGTACTACTTGCATATACTAGTTGCATGTACTAGTCGTATATACTATTCATATGTACTAGGTAAATGTGTATGTACTAGTTATATGTACTAGCTGTATGCAGTAGTTATACATACTAGTTGTATGAATTAGTCAGAAGTACTAATTAAGAGTAATAGTTGTATGAAATAATTGTCTGCACTAGTTATATGTACTAGTTGTATGTACTAGTTTTATGTTCTTCTTATGTACCAGTTGTTTATACTACTTGTATGTACTAGTTGAATGTACTAGCTATGTACTATTTGTATGTACTAGTCTCTAGTTGTATGTACTAGTTGTATGCACTAGTTATATGAACAAGTTGTATTCACTAGCTGTGTGATATAGTTGTTTGTACTAGTTGTATGTACTAGTTGCTTGTACTAGCTGTATGTACTAGTTGTATATACTATTCATATGTACTAGGTAAATGTGTATGTACTAATTAAATGTACTAGCTGTATGCAGTACTTATACATACTAGTTGTATTAAATAGTCGGAGGTACTAATTAAAAGTAGTAGTTGCATGAAAAAATCGTCTGCACTAGTTATATGTACTATTTGTAAGTACTAGTTTTATGTACTTCTTATGTACCAGTTGTATGTACTACTTGTATGTACTAGTTGTATGTACTAGCTATGTACTATTTGTATGTAATAGTTTCTAGTTGTATATACTATTTGTATGTACTACTTATATGAACTAGTCGTATACACTAGCTGTGTGAAAGAGTTGTGTGTTCTAGTTGTATGTACTAATTGTATGAACCAGTTACTAGTTGTTTGAACTACTTGTATGATCTAGTTGTAGGTACAAATTGTACGTACTAGTTTTATGTACTACTTGTATATACTACTTGTATATACTAAATGTATGTACTAGTAATATGTACTATTTCTATTTACTAGGTATATGTGTATGTAATAGATATATGGACTAGGTGTGTGTACTAGTTATATGTACTAGTTGCTAGTACTAGCTGTATGTACTAGTTGTATAAACTATTCATATTTACTAGATAAATGTGTATGTTCTAGTTATATGTACTAGCTTTATGTACTAATTTTATGAACTAATTGTATGAAATGGTCGTATGTCGTAATTCAATGTAATAATTTTATGAAATAATCGTCTGCACTAGTTATATGTCCTAGTTGTATTTACTAGTTGTATTTACTAGTTTTATGTACTTCTTAAGTACCAGTTGTATGTACTATATACTTGTATTTACTAGTTGTTTTTACTAGCTATGTACAAGTTGTATGTAATAGTTGTAGGTACCAGTTTTATGTTCTTGTTTTATGTACTAGTTGTATGTACAAGTTTCAGGTAGTATGTACTTGTTATATGTACTGTTTTTATGTACTCGTTCTATGTACTAGTTGTATGTACAAGTTGCATATACTGGTTGTTTGTACTCTTTATATGTACTAGTTATGTGTGTGTGTACTAAGTATATTTAGTAGTTGTATGTACTAGTCATATACTAGTTGTATGTACTAGATATATGTACTAGTTGTATGTACTGTTTATATGTACTAGGTATATTAGTTATATGTACTAGCTCCAGTACTAGATATATTTACTAGTTATATGTAATTGTTGTATGAAATAATCGTATGTACTAGTTATTCTACTAGTTTTATGTACTAGTTGTGAGGGGCAGTGGAAATATCGGAAATGGTGGATATGCCTGAAACAGTGGAAAAGGCATTAATGGCGTAAAGCACAAAAAGGGCTTGTCTCAAAGCAACTAGTCAAGGGAAAATGTATGCAGTTCTATAACTAATAGTGCTGTAGTAGCAGCGATGGCTTAAATCCGTCCTTTGGCATGAACGTGCATAAGAAAGGCTTGGAATCCTTATCGAACGGCGGCAGCGAATGATAAAATGGCCGTATATGACGTATAATTAAATGTTCCCATGTTGCAAAACTTGGCTTTGGGCTGATCCTGGGTAAAAGAAGCTTGGCATAACCCATTTCTAGTGTTAGGATTTAAGAAGGTTGGTTGTACTACCAGAAGTACACATGGAACTGACCAAGGATCAGCACTGTGTCACTACTTTCTTTCTGCAAGGATCAAACTTTGATTCCTAATACCTGCAGGCATGCATATTAGCCAGCTAGCTTATCAGTTGACATTAGTTAGTTATACTATTACAATATATAGCTGATTTACTACACTGCGTTTAGATATGATGCACATAATGCTGACCTGTCTTAGCTCGCCATACTGTTCGCCATTTTCACTTCTGCACCGCCATTTTTCAGTCTCTGTCGCTATTTTTAGATGTTCACACAAAAGGACAGCCTTACGCGCTCTTAGTTAGAAAGCCGCATGCTAGCTTCATGGCTTCGTGACAAGCCTCCTCGGCCATTTCAAGGTTTAAGACATTTCCGCCGTTTCCACTTCCCCACTTGTGTGTAATTGTTGCATATTCGAGCTGTATGTACTAGTTATAGGTACTAGTTATATGTACTAGTTATATGTACTAGTTGCATGTACTAGAAGTACTTACTAGTTGTAAGTTTTAGTATTAGTTATACTAGGAACTAGTTAGGTACTAGTTGTATGTACTAGTTGTATGTACTAATTGTATGTACTAATTACTAATTGTATAAACTAGTTGTATGTACTAGTTGTATGTACTAGTAATATGAACTAGTTGTATGTACTATATAGTTGAATGTACTAATGATGTGTACTAGATTTATGTACTAGTTTTATGTACTAGGTGTATGTACTAGCTGTATGTACTAGTTGTATGTACTATTTCTATGTACTAGGTATATGTGTAAATACTAGATATATGTACTAGCTGTAAGTACTATTAATATGTACTAGTTTTATGAAATGGTAGTATGTACTAGTTATATGTACTACTTGTATGTACTAATTGTATGTACTAGCTATATACTATTTGTATGCACTAGTTTCTAGTTGTATGGACTAGTTGTATGTACTAGTTGTATGTACTAGGTGTATGTCCTAGGTGTATGTCCTAGCTATGGACTAGTTGTATGTACTAGCTGTAGGTACTAGTTTATGTACTCCTTCTATATGCTAGTTGTATGAACTAGTTGTAACTACTAGTTGTATGTACTAGGTGTATGTATGTACTATTTTATGTACTAGTTTTTTATTTATGTACTAGTTATATGTGGTTGTTGATTATACTAGTTCAGTGTACTAGTTATATGTCCTAGTTGGATGTACTGGTTGTATGCACTAGTTGTAGATTCTAGTACTTGTAATACTAGATACTAGGTAATCACTAGTTGCATGTACTAAATTCTTGTTGTATGTACTAGTAGTATGTACTATTTCTATGTACTAGGTATATGTGTATGTATTAGATATATGAACTAGGTGTGTACTAGTTATATCTAATAGTTGCTAGTACTAGCTGTATTTACTAGTTGTATATACTATTTATATGTACTAGATAAATGTGTATGTTCTAGTTATATGTACTAGCTTTATGGACTAATTATATGAACTAGTTTTATGAAATGGTCGTATGTACTAATTAAATGTAATAGTTGTATGAAATAATCGTCTCCTCCAGTTATATGTACTAGTTTTATATACTTCTTAAATACCAGTTGTATGTACTATATACTTGTATGTACTAGTTGTATTTACTAGCTATGTACATGTTGTATACTAGTTGTAGTTACCAGGTTTATGTTCTCATTTTATGTACTAGTTGTATGGACTAGTTTCATGTAGTATGTACTAGTTTTATATACGGTTTTATGTACTCGTTTTATGTACTAGTTGGATGTACTAGTTTCTAGCTGTATGTACTACCAGTTGGGTGTACCAGTTATAAGTACTAGTTGTACATACTAGTAAACAGCATTAGGTGTATGTACTATTTATATGTACTAGTTATATGTATGTGTACTAATTATATGTGGTAGTTGTATGTACTAGTTATATGTACTAGTTCTATGAAATAGTTGTATGTACTAGTTGTATGTACTAGTTGTAGGTTCTAATACTAGTTATACTAGGCACTAGGTAGGCACTAGTTGTATATACTAAATTCTAGTTGTATGTACTAGTTGTAGGCACTAGTTATTAGTTTTTTGTACTAATTGTATGAACTGCTTGTATGTACTAGTTGTGTGGGGGCAGTGGGAATGGCAGAAATGGCGGAAATGGCAGAAACAGCGGAAAAGGCATTAATGGCGTAAAGCACGAAAATGGGCTTGTCTCAAAGCCACTAGTCAGAGGGAAATGCATGCAGTTCTATAACTAAAAGTGCTGTAGTAGCAGCGATGAATGGAGCCTCTTAAAGCCTTCCTTTGGAATGAACGTGCATAAGAAAGGCTTAGAATCGTTAATGAACAGCGACGAACGATATAATGGCCGTATATGACGTATAATAAAATTTTCCCATGTTGCAAAACTTGGCTCTGGGCTGATCCTGGGTAAAAGAAGCTTGGGATAACCCATTTCTAGTGTTAGGATTTAAGAAGGTTGGTTATACTACCAATAGTACACGTGGACCTGACCAAGGTTCAGCACTGTGTCACTACTTTCTTTCTGCAAGGATCAAACTTTGATTCCTAATACCTGCAGGCATGCATATTAGCCAGCTAGCTTATCAATTGACATTAGTTAGTTATACTATTACAATATATAGCTGATTTACTACACTGCATTTAAATATGATGCACATAATGCTGACCTGTCTTAGCTCGCCATACTGTTCGCCATTTTCACTTCTGCACCGCCATTTTTCAGTCTCTGTCGCTATTTTTAGATGTTCACACAAAAGGACAGCCTTACGCGCTCTTAGTTAGAAAGCCGCATGCTCGCTTCATGGCTTCGTGACAAGCCTCCTCGGCCATTTCAAGGTTTAAGACATTTCTGCCGTTTCCACTTCCCCACTTGTGTGTAATTGTTGCATATTCGAGCTGTATGTACTAGTTATAGGTACTAGTTATATGTACTAGTTGTATGTGTCAAAGTGAATGGCAAGAGGGTGGAGCAGGTGAAGGAGATGCAGTACATCTGTGTAATGATTAGTGGTGATAGGTATATGGATAGGGAAGTGGAGCAAAGAATCGGAAAAGCATCAAAAATGGTTGGGGCAATTGAAAATACAGTGCTGGGAAGGATAGAACTGATGAAGGGTACAAAATTAAAAGTGGTAAATGCCATAGTGATACCCACCTTGACCTATGGATGTGAAGTGTGGGCTCCACAGGCAAAACATAATGGACAAATACAGGCTGTACTGATGAGGGTGTTAAGACGGATAGAGGGGGTGTCGAGGTTGAATAGAATAAGAAAGGTGGATCTTAGGGACTAATTAAAGAAGGAGAGAGTTTTGGATTATGTGAGGACACAGCAGCAGAACTGGAAGCAAAGGTTAGAAGAGATGAGTAGAAGTAGAGCAACAAAGAAAGTGCTTGACCCTAAGATCCCAGGAAAATGCCTTAGAGGAAGACCCAGAAAAAGATGGATAAATAACTTTGAATATTTATTCACTTTTTACATTGATACACGAAATTTTTCTATGCTAGCATAGTATTAAAATTAAACTTTGTCTGTAGAAAACTCTTTATATTGTTTGTTTGTAATCAGCACAACCTCCCACTTTGGAGATAAAACTTTTCATGTTGCTTTGATTGATTTGATAGGTTGACTAGTTGTATGTTCTAGCTGTAAGTACTAGTTGTAGGTTCTAGTACTAGTTATAGTAGGTACTAGGTAGGTACTAGTTGTATCTACTAGTCGTTTATACTATTTGTATGTACTAGATGTATGGACTAGTTGTGTGTACTAATTGTATGTACTAGATGTATGTACTAGTTGTATGTACTAATTGTATCTACTAGTTGTATTCTCTAGTTGTATGTACTAGTAATATAAACTAGTTAAATGTACCAGTTGTGTGTACTAATTATATCTACTAGTTGTATATACTAGTTGTATGTTCTAGTTATATGTACAAGTTCTATGTACTAGTTGTAGTACTAGCTGTATTTACTAGTAGTAAGCACTAGATGTATGTACTAGTTGTATGTAATAGTTCTATGTACTAGTTGTAGTTCCAGTTTAATGAACTAGTTGCATGTACTAGTTGTATGTACTATTTATATGAACTAGTTATATGTACTAGTTGCATGTACTAGTTGTATGTACTATTTATATGAACTAGTTATATGTACTAGTTGTAGGTACTGATTTTTTCTACTAGTTGTATGTACTAGTTGTATGTAATAGTTGTATTTACAAGTTCTATGTACTAGTTGTAGTACTAGTTGTATGTACTAGTTATGTGTACTAGATGCATGTACTAGTTGTATGTAATAGTTTTATTTACTAGTTGTAGTTTTAGTTTAATATTCTAGTCATTTGTACTAGTTGAAATTACAAGTTTGAACAAGAAAATTATTAACCGTTTCAACACCTGTTGAAGAAGGGATTACGGTCCCGGCTTTTGGGTATAGGAATTTGTTGTAAAACACTATTATAGTTATTATAGCACAATGGTAAACTTGAGTTTTATGACAATTTTTACTATGAATAACTAAGCCCACAAGCCAAGGCCGCAATCCTTTCTTCAATGCTGCGATGGCGAGACTAACTGAGTCCTATGTAGTTGTTAAAACGATTAATAATTTCCTTGTTCATACTATTTTGCCTACATAATATTATTGATGTTGGTTATAGAGTTTTCTGAGTTTTTGGTTTGACATTTTTAAATGTGTCTCAGCCAATCCTTTGTCAAGAGATAAAGAATTGGTAGCTTGGTTACTCTAAAGAATTGCCACCCAGTGCTACTGATGTGGACTGGTATTCTGCGAAAAGGCTTTATGGTACAGTGGTAAAGTTGAATTTTATGACGATTTTTAAGTTGAATGACCGTGTATGACCGTGTTGTAAGAACTAGTAGTATGTCCTACATCTATGCACTTGTTGTATGTACTAGTTGTATCTATTAGTTATATGTACTACTTGTTTTTACTTGTTGCATGAACTAGTTGAATGTACTAGTTGTTTGTACTAGTTGTATGTACTGGTTCGAGTAATATTTTCTAGTTGTAAGTACTAGTTGTATGTATTAGTTTTATGTTCTAGTTTTATGTACTAGTTATATTTACCAGCTGTATGTACTAGTTGTAAGTTCTAATATTAGTTATAGTATGTACTAGATAGGTACTAGTTGTATGTACTAGTTGTTGGCACTAGTTGTATGTACTAGTTGTATGTACTAGTTGTTGGAACTAGTTGTATGTACTAGTTGTATGTAGTAATTGTATGTACTAGCTGCATGTACTAGTTACTAGTTGTATGTACTAGTTGTATGTAGTAGTTCTATGAACTATTCCTATGTACAAGTTGTAGTACTAGTATGATTTACTATTTGTATGTACTAGTCAAATGTACTTGTTGTGCGAACTATTTCTATGTACTATTTATATATACTAGGTATAAGTGTATCTACTAGGTATATGTACTAGTTGTGTGTACTAGTTATATGTACTAGTTGTATGTACTAGCTTTCTGTATTAGTTGTTAGTTCTAGTACTAGTTATACTAGGTTCTAGGTAGAGACTAGTTGGATGTACTAGTTGTATGGACTAGTTGTGTTTACTAGTTGTATCTACTAGTTGTATGTACTAGTTGTATGTACTAGTTGTATAACTAGTTGTATGTACTAGCTATATTTATTGGTTGTAGGTTCTAGTACTAGGTATACTAGGTTCTAGGTAGATACTAGTTGTATGTACTAGTTATATGTACTAGTTATATGTACTAGTTATATGTACTAGTTGTATGTTATTGCTGTATGTACTAATTGAATATACTAGTTGTATGTACTAAATGTATGTACTAGTTGTTTCTACTAATTATGATGCACTCGTTCTATTTACTAGTTTTATGTACTAGTTGTAGTACTAGTTGTATGTATGTACCAGTTGTTTGTACAAATTGTATGAACTAGTTTAATGGAGTAGTTTTATGTCCTAGTAGTATGTACTAGTACAAGTTATATTTACTAGTTGCAGGTACTACGAGTTGTATGTAGGTACTAGTTAGATGTACTAGTTGTATATAGTAGTTTCATGTACTAATTGTATGTACTATTTTTTTGTACTCCAGGCAACTCCTGATATAACGAACACCAAAATCCCAGTGTAATTGTTCTTTCTAAAAGAAGTTCTTTATAACCAAATGTAGTTTATTTATTATAACTATACTAATAAACTACTCATCAAAGCAGTATGAATAGACTAGAATTCTTACAAAATTAAAATCACGTAAAATAGTGTATTAATGGTACTCAAGGTGGACTTTGCAACTGAAAATTTGTCACTAATACCCTTATCTTTCCTCCCTTTATCCATTTAAGAATGATAAATACAGCCGATTTGGCTTCACACATACATAATCATAAGTTGACACATTCATTATAATAGAAGTTTGTTTGGGGTTGTTTGTTATAAAGAGAAGAAATTGAATTGACAGGAAATTGTTTTTCACAATCGTTCGCTATAACCCAATATCCGTTATGAGCGAGTCCGTTATAAGTGGAGTCAGCTGTAGTTATATTTCCTAGTTGGAGGTTTTAGTTTTATGTACTAGTTGAATGTACTAATTGTATGTACTTTACTAGTTGTATGTATTAGTACTAGATATATTGCTAAGTTAAAGGTACTTATTATATTTACTAGTTGTGTGTACTAGTTGTATGAACTAATTGCATGTACTATTATAGTAATACTTACTAGTTGGAGGTACTAGTTGTATGTATTAGTACTAGTTATATTTCCCAGTTGAAGGTATGTATTATAATTACTAGTTGTGTGTACTAGTTGCATGTACTAATTGTATGTACTAGTATAGTTATACTTACTAGTTGGGGGTAATAGTTGTATGTACCAGTTGTTTGAACTAATTTTATGTACTAGTTTTATGTACTAGGCGTATACACTAGTTATGAAGTAGTTTTATGTACTAAGTGTATGTGGGCAAACTAGCACCTCACTAGTTAAGAAGTGTAGCAATTAGCGGTGTAAAACATGTCCCTCTTTAGTTACTGGCCCTATTTTTAAGAGTTCAGTTACAGGCAGGACCTATCAAGTCCGTAGCCCTTGTGGTCCCCTAGGATGCCAGAGTAGGAATGTTGTGTATCTTATTACTTGTAAACAATGTGATGTACAGTATGTAGGAGAAACCTCTCAAATGCTTAGGAGTAGAATGAACAACCATAGGACTAGTACCAAAGGTTTTAAGACACTGTATCTTTACAATCACTTTAATTCTGATAACCATAGTTTTGATGATGCCTTGATTATGCCCATAGAACAGATACCTGAAACACCTACTTCTACTAGCCTCAGACTACTGAGAGAAGCGTTCTGGTACAAGGAACTCTGCTCTATTTACCCGTATGGACTTAACGATAACATTAAAGGCGTTGGCAATATTTCAAAACTAAAAAAAGAAATCATCGTATGGAACCTTTTTAATCGCTTATCTCATAAAAGACGGCATCGGCGCTCCAATCTAAAATCGACAGGCAATAGTAATAATGCTACCTTTGACCCTGAATGGCTCAAAGAACGACTACCACTTGAACAGAACGTGGGCTTTCTAGCCAAACTTAAACACGATACTTCTGCATTACAAGCTCGACACCTTCATCGTTTGTTAAACTCGGTACAATGCCTCATCGATACCCCAGAAACACCATTTCTGCTTAGACTTATGCTAATGATTAAAGACGTTTTTAAAGCACGCGCTTCAGCCAGCCTTCCCAAACACCCAACGAAAGCGACAAGCCCAGAAGGGTTTCTTAAAATCGTGTTTCATAATAAAGGTGTGGAAAAAATAGGCCTCTCAGGTATCTTAAACCAAAAGTTAGTGTTAGAAACTGTCCCACCCTTTATACAAAACAAAGAGCCCCCTTGTGTAGTATATAAGTATACCCAACCAATAGGACCTCAAATCTTTAACTTTTCACAAGCCTCTAAGTCATATGTCTTTAGAAAACCAGAACCATGTGAGTGTCACAAGTCCCCCTTCATTTACAAGCCCCTAGGCAATGTTTTAACAGGTGACCTACGTATTGTTAGTATCCCAAAACTTAGAAAACTTCTTAAGAAAGGACCAAAATTTAGAGAACCTAATAACTTTAATTGGGTAACTGCTTTAAAAATGTGTAAGGAAGGTCTTAGAAAATATAAGATTACCTGGGCCCGTAGAGAAAATGTATCTAATTTTGTATTTAGTGAGTGGGAAATGCTGTATTTAAGAAAAGTAATGATAGGATCTCTAGGCTGTTTAAATCGTATACCAAATCCTCAATAGCCAGGAAGACCCTTACTTGCCCTAAAATTAAGAAATTCTTAGCAGACCTACATGATAAGTATGTTACAGCCCCTGCCGAAAAGGCCTCCAATAATATAAAATTTATATGTAAGTCCTACTATAGACAAATTATTAATGAAGAACTAGGCAGTACCTCCACTTATGCTAAATGTAAAGTAGAACCCCAACAGTTAATTAGGAAACACATAGATTTCTTAAAACTAGAGAACTTAGAACCTAAACCAGACTGTTGTAACCTTCCCTCTTTTTACTGGATGCCTAAGCTACAAAAGAACCCTTACAGCTACAGATTCATAGCTGCCTCTCACAAATGTACTACCAAACCCCTTTCTAGATTTCTAAATTCGGCACTCAGACTAATTCTCAAACATTTTAGAGAATACTGCCTAGGTATATATAGGAATACTGGTGTTAATGTCTTTTGGATAGTAGAAACCTCACTAGAAGTCTTAGATAGTCTTAGGTCTATACCTACTAGAAAAGCACAGCTAGCTAGTTTTAATTTTTCTACATTATATACAGCGATCCCCCATAACCTGCTTAAAGATAAGATTACTAACCTTATTTGTAGTGCCTATACCTGTAGGAAGTCCCAATATATAGAAATCTGTCATGATAAAGCCTTTTGGTCTAACAATGTCTCCAATAAAGCAGTCACAGCTGTTCATTTAGTAGAGCTCTTTAATTACCTTATTGACAACATTTATGTATGTGTAGACGGTTCTGTATTAAGGTAATGTGTAGGTATCCCTATGGGTACTGACTGTGCCCCTGTAGTTGCTAATCTTTTTCTGTTTGCCTATGAGTATGAGTTTATGAGAGGACTACTTAAGGATAACATCACCCTAGCTATTAAATTTTCCAATACTTATAGGTATATTGATGACCTTTTATGTATTAACAACAAGGATTTTGAACTGTCAATTAGTGATATTTACCCCAAAGAACTTATTCTTAAAAAGACAAATACCAGCCCTAGGAAATCCCCCTTTTTAGACTTAGATATAACCATTACTAACAATCAATTTATCACTATAGTATATGATAAGCGAGAGGACTTTAACTTTAATATAGTAAATTTCCCCCATTAAGATAGTAATATTCCTAATACCCCAGCCTATGGTGTCTTTATTTCACAACTAATTAGGTATTCCAGAATATGTAGTGACTTCTCCAGTTTTCAGGCTAAAAGTTTGCAGTTATGCAGTAGGCTTATTAAACAAGGTTACAAATACTTTTAGCTAAAATCAACCTTTAAAACCTTCCTTTCCCGGCAGCCTCTAGTTAGAATCAAGTATAAGCAAAAAGTAGCTAGTATGCTTAAGGACTGTCTTGTGTTACCCCATATTGTGTTACCCCACCTCCAAAGAAATGTTACTACTAGAAGACCTAAGGGTAGACTTATGTAATATGTCCTACTTGTGTCTATAGTCTGAGTCTGTTTTACCTGTACGAACAAGATTACTAATAGATTTATAATTAATTCATAAAAGTTAATTGGACCTACATTCCTTTCATAAAATTAAATTTCATCATGTGTCTTAGTTAACACCATATTTAACTTTTGGGGCCAAAATAGTGTATATAAGGCCCCTAGATTTAGCATAGAGAGCCAAGGATTCACAGAAGATCAAGATAAAGAAAAAGACAAAGACTCCCAGGATCACTGATGAAGGGTGGAATTCCCAGAAACGGCTCTCTGACCCAGTGGAGAAGAAGATGAAAGAAGGGAAAAGAAGGAAGAAAAGACTCCTGTATCTTCATCTAAAGCTCTCTTTAGGTTTAGTTCCCCTATAGCAGCAAAGGCATATAGCATGTAGGAAAATGGTATACCGTAGTTCGGGAAATTTTCGTGTTCGGAAATTTTAGTGGAAAAAATTTTCGTGTTAAAATATTTTCGTGGTCTGGGGGCTACCACGAAAATTTATACACGTTACGTAATTACGTTGAGAAATAGAGGATTACGAAAGGGATCTCTGTGTTCGCGGCTTTCACGAAAGTGAGCCCTTTGGGTCCGGTAAACCGTCCTTGCGCTGCAGGTATCGCAGTAGAGCCATTTTGGCCGCGCTCAGCTGTGTTGCGTTTACATATACACGTAGATTGTACAACGTGTTATTATTCGTTGTTAAAAATATTTCGTGTTAAAATATTTTCGTGGTTTGAGCCAACCACGAAAATATTTTAACAACGAAAATTTCCCGAACTACGGTATTAGATATTTCATGTACTATTTATATCTACTAGTTATATGTCTATGCACTAGTTATATGTATTAGTTGTATGAACTAGTTGTATATACTATTTATATGTACTAGTTATATGTGTATGAACTGGTTATAAGAAAATAATAGAATAAGGATTCCTTATAAACGCTCAAAAGTCGAAGGATGTACCATCCCAAAGATGGTTATATGAACTAGTTGTATGTACTAGGTGTATGTATATACTTTTATATGTACTAGTTATATGTGTATGTACTACTTATATGTAGTAGTTGTGTGTACTAGTAATATGTAATAGTTTTATGTACTAATCTAATGTACTAGTTGTGTGAACTAGTGTTATGTACTAGCTGTATGTACTACTTGTATGTACTATTTCTATGTATTAGGTATAGGTGTAAGTACTAGATATATGTACTAGCTGTATGTACTAGTTATATGTACTAGTTCTATGAAATAGTCGTATGTACTAGTTGTATGTGCTAGAAGAATGTACTAGTTGTATGTAGTAGTTGTATGTACTAGGCGTATGTACTATGTATATGTACTAGTTATATATGTATGGACTAGTTATATGTGTTTGTTGTGTGTACTAGTTAAGTGTACTAGTTGTGTGTACTAGTTGTATATACTAGTTGTATGCACTAGTTGTAGGTTCTAGTACTAGTAATACTTGATACTAGGTAATCAATAGTTGAATGTACTAAATTCTTGTTCTATGTACCAGTTGTATGTACTAGTTGTATGAACCCCTTACTATTTGTTTGAATTACTTGTTTGAACTACTCGTTTGTACTAGTTGTATGTACTATCTGTATGCACTATAGTTGTATGTACTAGTTGTATGCACTACTTATTAGTTGTATGTACTACTTGTATGTACTTGCTGTATGTACTAGTTGTATGTACTATTTTAATGTACTTGGTATATGTGCATGTACTAGTTCTATGAAATAGCCGTATGTACCAGTTGTATTTACTAGATGAATGTACTAGTTGTATGTAGTAATTGTATGTACTAGGTGTGTGTACTATTTATATGTACTAGTTATATATGTATGTACTAGTTATATGTGGCTGTTGTATGTACTAGTTGTATGCACTAGCTGTAGGTTCTAGTACTAGTAACACTGGATACTAGGTAATTACTCTTTGAATGTACTAAATTCTTCTGTTATCTACTAGCTCTATGTACTAGTTATATGTACTAGTTCTAAGAAATAATCGTATGTACTAGTTATTTAAACTAGTTGTATATACTGGCTGTGTGAAATAGTTGTATGTAATAGTTGTATGTACTAGTTGTATGTACTAGTTGTATGTACTATTTGTATGTACTAGTTGTATGTATTAGTTGTATAGTACAAGTTGTATATACTAGTTGTCTGTACTAGTTGCAGGTACTAGTTGTAGGTTCTATTACTAGTAATACTGGGAACTAGTTAGGTGTTGTTGTATGTAACTAGTTGAATATACTAGTTGTTTGGACTAGTTGTATGTACTAGTTGTATGTACTAGGTGTAGTACTGGTTTCATGTACTTGTTGTATGTACTATTTGTATGTACTAGATTTATGTACTAGTTGTATGTTCTAGTTCTATGTACTAGTTGTAGTACTGGAATAATTTACTAGTTGCATGCACTAATCGAATGTAATAGTTGTATACACTGTTTATATATACTAGTTATATGTGGGTGGATGTACTAGATATATGTATCAGTTGTATGTACAAGCTGTGTGCAATAGTTGTAGGTTCTACTACTAGTTATATTAGGTACTAAGTGTGTACTAGTTGTATGAACTAATTGTATGTACTACTTGTATGTACTAGTTGTATGCACTAGTTGTGTACTTGCTGAAATTACTACTTGTATGTACTAGTTGTATGTACCAGTTGTATGTACTAGAACTAGTTTTATTTACTAGTTGTAGGTACTAGTTCTATGTATTAGTTGTTTGTAGTGGTTTTATCCACTAATTGTATTTACTCGTTCTATATACTAGTTGTGGTTCTAGTATAATTAACTAGTTGTAGGTACTAGTTATATGTACTATTCATATGCACCCGTTATATGTGTATGTACTAGGTTTATGTACTAGTTGTATGGAGTAGTTGTATGTACTAGTTATAAGCACTAGTTGTATATACTAGTTGTATGGACTAGTTGCATGTACTAGTTGTATGTACTGATTATATGTACTAGTTGTATGTAACAGTAACTAGTTGTATGTGCTAGTTGCATGTACTAGTTCTATGTACTAGTTGAAGAACTAGTTGTATTGACTAGTTGTATGTATTAGTTGTATATAACAGTTATACTTACTAGTTACTAGTTGTATGGTTTAGTTGTTTGTACTAGTGATGTACTAGTTGTATATGCTAGTTGTATGGACTAGTTGTATGCACTAATTACATGTACTAGTTGTATGTACCAGTAACTAGTTGTATGTACTTGTTGTATGCACAAATCGTGTGTTCTAGTAGTATGTACTAGTAACTAGTTGTATGTGCTAGTTGCATGTACTAGTTGTATGTACTAGTTGTATGAAGTAGTTTTGTATCAGTTGAGTGTACTAGATGTATGTACTATTTATATGTACTAGTTATATGTATATGTACTAGGTATATGTACTTTTTGTATGTATTAGTTGTAAGTACTAGCTATATGTACTTTTCTACGTACTAGTAAGTAGTTGTATGTACTAGTTGTATGTATTACTTTTATGTACTAGTTGTATGTATATATTTGTAACATGTACTAGTTTTGTGTAAGTTGTATGTAGTAGTTTTATGTAATGGTTGCCTTTACTACTTATATGTACTAGCTCTTGGTACTAGATGTATTGACTAGTTGTAAGTACTACTTGTAGTTTCTAGTTGTATGTACTGGTTGTATATAGTAATTGTATGTACTAGTGATATGTACTAGTTGTATGTACTATTTATATTTACTGATTGTATGTACTAGTTATATGTACTAGTTGTATGTACTAGCTGTATTGACTAGTTGAAAGTGCTAGTTGCATTTACTAATTGTATGTACCAATATGTATATACTAGTTGTATGAATTAGTAAAAGTTATACTTACTAGTCGTATGTATTAGTCGCATGTACTAGTTGTATGTACTAGTGTTATGTACTAGTTGTATGAACTACTTACTAGTTGTATCTACTAGTTGTAGCTACTACATGTATGTACTAGTTGTGTGTACTAGTTGTATGTACTAGTTGTATGTATATACTAGTTACTAGTTGTATGTGATAGTTGTATGTACTACTTCCTAAATGCATCTACTAGTTGTAAGTGCTAGTTATAAGTTTTATGTACTAGTTGTATGTTCTAGTTGTATGTACTAGTTGTATGTTCTAGTTGTGTGTGCTAGTTGAATGTACTAGTTATGTATAATGGGTGTATGTACTAGTTTTATTTACTAGTTTTAGTTACTAGTTGTATATACTAGTTGTATGTTCTAGTTGTGTGTGCTAGTTGAATGTACTAGTTATGTATAATGGGTGTATGTACTAGTTATATTTACTAGTTATATTTACTAGTTTTAGTTACTAGTTGTATGTACTAGTTGTATGTTCTACTAATTCGTTGTATGTACTAGTTTTTTGTTCTACTAAGTCATGGTATGTACTAGTTGTATGTTCTATTAACTCGTTGTATGTAGAAGTTGTATGTACTAGTTGTATATTCTACTAACTAATTGTATGTACTAGTTGTATGTACTAGTTGTATGTAAGAGTTTAATGTACTAGTTGTATGAAGTAGTTATATGTACTGGTTGTATTTACTACTTATATGTACTAGTTGTAGGTACTAGTTGTATTGACTAGTTGCATGTACTACTTATATGTACTAGCTGTGTGTGGTAGTTGTATGAACTAGTTGAATGTAGTGGTTCTATGTACTAGTCATGTGTACATGATGTATGTCCTAGTAACAAATTGAAAGTACTAGATATTTGTACTAGTACTAGTGCATAAAATTAGTATAAATAACTAGAACATTTAACTAGTACATACAACTAGAACATACAACTATTACATACACCTATTAACTAGTATATACATATAACTAGTACATAAAACTAGTACATACAACTAGTAGATGCAACAAGTACATACAACTAGTGCTTACAACTAGTAAATACTAGAAATATTAAAAATTTTCTACAAAAATAGTGAAGATGTAGGATGGCTGACGAAGAAGAATAAGAAGAAGAATATGAAGAAGACGAAAATGGGAATTTTTAAAGTTTATTATTTCGCCAGCGGGACATATTCGCTTGCTTTTAAGGTCTATTTAGAGTATATATATTGTATATTTAGCTATACATAGCCTTGTTTTGTCGATTTTCGGCCTATTTCGGGATTTCGCTCCTATACCAATGTATGGGGAAAACGAAAAAAACCGTGTCATCCCTACATAGGGAGTACTACCGTACTCCCTGATAACCAGTAATAGTACTTACAATTTGTACATACAACTAGTACATACAACTAGTACATACAACTCGTTACTAGTATATAAAACTAGTATATAAAATTGGTACATACTACCGCTACATACAACCACTACATACAATTAGTACATACAACTAGTAAATACAAGTAGTACATACATCTAGTTACTAGTACATACAACTAGTACGCACAACTAGTACATACAACTAGTAAATACAACTAGTACAAATAAGTAGAACACACAACTACTACATATAACTACTACGTACACATAAAACGAGTACCTAGAAATTATACATTCAACTGGTACATAGAACTAATCCATAAAACTAGTACATAAAACTATTGAATATAACTAGTGCATATGACTAGCACATACAACTAGAACATACAACTATTACATACAACTAGTAACTAGTACCTAAAACTAGTACCTACAACTATTAAATATAACTTTTACTAGTACATACAAATAGTACATGCAGTTAATACCTACAACTAGTAAATATAACGAGTACTAGTACATACAACTAGTACATACAACTAGTCCCTACCACTAGTACATACAACCAGCAAATACAACTAGTTACTAGTAAATATTACTAGTAGGTACGATTAGTACAAACAACAAGTACATAAAACTACTTACTAGTACTTACAACTACTACATATAACTAGTACCTACAACTAGTACATACAACTAGTACCGTCAACTAGTTACTAGTACATATAACTACTACATTCAACTAGTTACTAGGACATACATCATGTACATATCACTAGTACATACAACTACTTCATATAACTAGTACATACAATTAGAACATACCACTAGTATATACAACTAGTACATATAACTAGTCCATAAAACTAGTATATACAACTAGTACATACAATTAGTACATTAAACCACTACATAAAACTAGTTCATACAACTAGTACCTACAAACACTAAATATAACTAGTACTAGGACATATAACTAGTACCAGGACGAACACATATAACTACTTAAAACAACTGGTACATATAACTAGTGCAAACAACTAGTACATACTAGAGAAAAATAAAAATGGTACACACAACCTGCACAAAACTGGAACATACAATAAGCCCATACAATTAGTATATACAATTAGTACCTAAAACCACTACATACAACTAGTACATAAAACTAGTGCCTACACCTAGTAAATATAACTAGTTCTAGTACATGCAACTAGTAAATACTACTAGTAATTCAACTAGTACATACAGGTAGGAATTACTACTAGTACAGACAACTAGTAAATACACCTAGTGCATACAAATAGTACAAACAAGTAGTTCATACAAGTTGTACACACCTAGTACCTAGTGTAACTAGTAGTTGAACCTGCAACTATTAGATACAGCTTGTATATACAACTGGTGCATATAACTAGTACACACAACTTGTACATATACCTACTACATGCACATATAACTAGTACATATACCTACTACATACAAATTTAACTAGTACATATACATAATACATACAACTAGTACATACGACTAGTACATACAACTAGTAAATTATACTAGTACCACAACTAGTACATAGAACTAGTCCTAAAAACTAGTACACACAACTAGTACATACACCTATTGTATAAACGGGTTCAACAACTAGTACATATAAATTGTAAACACAATCTGCACAAAACTAGAACATACAACTAGTACATACAACTAGTACTTACAATTAGTACATGAAACCGCTACATACAACTAGTACATAGAACTAGTACCTATAACTAGTAAATATAACTAGTTCTAGAACATACAACTAGTACATACCACTGCTACATACCACTATTTCATACAAGTAGTAATTAGAGCTACTACACGCAACTAGTACATACAACAAATTTCTAAAACCAGTGAAAACACCTAGGACCTAGTATAACTAGTAGGAAAACCTACAACTAGTACATATAGCTTGTATATACAACTGGTACATAAAACTAGTACATCCAACAAGTACATACAGCAAGCACATTCAACTGGTACTACAGCTAGTATATAAAATTAGTTCATGGAACTAGTACAAACATAGAGTAAACCTAACCTGCACAAAACTAGAACATACCAACTAGTACATACAACTAGTACATGCAATTAGTACATAAAATCACTACATAAAACAAGTACATAGAACTAGTAACTACTTTTACTTTAGAAACAAAAGCCTTTACGGAGAACCTTGTTACTTCTTGCCTTAGTTTACTAAGGCAAGGAGTATCTGGCTTGGACAACCCTCAGTCAGTTATGTTTTCCTTTCTTTGGATTTTTAGACAGAAGCCTCGGCTTTTCCTCCTTCTGACAGCAGCAGACAGATGCACGTCGGGCCAAAGTTGACCGTCATAATAGGAGGGAGTACCTCCATACACCAATCCACCACTGCTTTCCAGAGGTCGACAGGCAAGGACTGGGACAGGACTACTTATCGTCCAGGCCCAAATCCCTCAACAGATAGATGTCGCCTCAATATCCTCACAGCCGAACAGAGAACAGTTCTCTGCATGGCTCTCATCACTTCTACTGCACTTTTTGACAGCTTTGGAATTCCCCTAAGGTCTTCCAGGAGGGTGTCCACTGTCCCCAATGCACCAATTATCATCGGGACTACCTTAATTCGGTAGCCCCTAAATTGTTTCCTCATATCAGCCGCCAGCTTCTGGTACTTTTGGAACTTCTCTTGCCATCTTCCATTAATATTGCTGTCAGTAGGAACTGACATCTCAATAATGTAGATGGACTTACATAGCCGATCCTCAACCACTAAGTCTGGCCTTCTTTCTGTCATTTCATCATCTGTAGGGATGCTAGGATCCCACAAGATTTTGACATAACTATTCTCATAGACTGGTTTTGCTTCTAGTTTGTATCAGGGCTCTTCCTGCTTGAATCCATATTCTTTCAACAGTCTCCACAACACAATCAGTATCATGTACATGTTTAGTATGTGTTTGACCGTTTCCATAGCCTTGCCACATTCTCTGCACATCAGGAGGCTAAAATTCTTCAGAATCCTATTTTGGTACCACCTAGTGTGCAGCACATCATCTTGGGCTGCAAGAATCAGAGCCTCAGTTTGAGGTCTGAGTCTCCGCTCAGAAAGCCACACATAAGACTCCCTATTTGTGACTTGTCTGTGGTATGAGCCGTGGTGAGACTTTTCGGCTAGGTTACTTTTTAACCTTTCAGTGTGAGCCTCCCGGAGCTCATGTGCCACTCTCCTCCATTCTCACACTATTTTGTGAGGGATCTGTCTTCAGCCACGTTTCCGGTTCTAGTTCTATTCCGTGGCTTCTCAGTATCAATCTGGCTTCTTTCAAGACAGTCCTCCTCTGCTTTGAGCACTCCAGCCACTTTTGGTGCTTAACCACAACAGCTATGAGTGGATCATTGGCAGTATGGAGGTATCTTGCCAGATTCACAACAGCCCTGTCGTGATCCAAAGGAAAACTACAGAGCCCTCTACCACCTTGAGAGCGAGGCAAGTTCACTCTTTCAATGGCAGAGTTATAGTGATGACACTGGTACTTTCTCATGATCTTTCTCACCATTCGGTCCAGTTTTGGAAGTTCACTTTGAGTCCCCTTCAAAACTGGGTAAGAGTATCTCAATAGAGAGGCACACAACATGTTAGAGGCTTCTGCAGCATTCTTACCATTGAGGTGAGAGCCCCACACTTTGTGGAGTCTCCTCCTCAATTCATTGATCAAGCAAGCTTTGACCTTGCTGTCATCTACCTCAAACAGTTGTTCTAGCCCTAGGTACTTATAAGTAGTACCTTTTTCAAGGGTCCTTATTGATTCTTCACTGCGTTCGGGGTTGTCTGGGCCAGCCAGAACTTTCCCCTTTTGCATGTGAGCTGTTCCACAGTTTCTCACTCCAAACCTCATGCCAATAGACATTTGAGGTTTTCTCCACACATTCCATGGCTTCCCTGAGTTTATCAGGCCCTCCAGCATATATCTTAAGGTCATCCATGTACAACAAGTGTGACATGGTGTTCCTTTCCCCATTATGCCAGAGCGTATATCCCTTGGTTCTGTTAAGAACTTGGGATATGGGAGTCATGGCCAGACAAAAGAGGAGTGGCGATAGGGAGTCTCCTTGGAAGAGTCCCCTGTTATATTTAACAGGGGTGCTCCTAACCACCTTCCCGCAGTCCTCAACTCAAGCACAGTAGCCCAGTGTTTGGAGAAGAGCTCTATAGACCTCCGGATCCAACCTGGGCACTTGATGGTTTTTAGCACCTTCATCACCCACTTGTGAGGGACTCTGTCATATGCCTTCTCATAATCGATCCATGCCACACTAAGTGGCTTGCCCATAATTTTGGCATCTAGACCGATTGATTGATCCAGCAATAGACAGTCCACACAGCCCCACCTCCCTTTCCTCATGGCTCATTGAGCCATAGGTAAAAGATCATTAGTGTAGGTGTAAGTGAGTAATTCTGATGCAATGTATGCTGTGACAGCCTTGTACATTGTGTTGAGACACGCAATAGGTCGGTAGTTGGCCTCACATTTCGGGTCACCCTTTTTGGGGATGAGTAGAGTGTGACCCCTTGTGAGCCAGTCTGGGACTGACAGATCTCTGCTCACCACCCTCCGTAGTACATCTGCCAAGGCAGACTGTGCAGAGGGGAGTGCTTTCCACCAAAAAGTGTGGATGCCATCCGGCCCAGGGGCTGACCAGCTTTTTGCCTTTTTCAAGGCTTTCCTCAGTTTGGTCTCATCAATGCTATCGGGACCTTCAGAGGAGGTTCTACCAACCCTCTTCTTGGTTTCCTTTAGCCATTCTTTCACCCCTGGTTCGTCTTTGTTGACCTTATCAACAGTACCTACAATCTTTGTCCAAAAGTCTCTTACTACCTCAATTGAGGGAGCTTCATTGGAGGTTGGAACATTGCCATTCATCCAGAACTTCCTTTGGGTATTCCAAAGGTGGTTTTGTTCCTGGAATTTCCTGCGTTCAGCTGATCTTCGCTCTTGTAGGGTCCAGACCCTGAGTTTCCCCAGTGTCTGTTCCCGAGCTCTGATCAGCACATTCAGGTTTGATGAATGGAACTCCCTCCTAAGCTTTCTTCGGAGTACTTTCTGGCGTTTGGTCATAGGATTATTACTCTGTTGACGCGCTATTTCCACATCCAACCAGGCAAGCAGTCTTCTAAACCTAAGGCCTTTGGCCTTCCTGTCACTTATGTGACCTTCCTGTCTCTTACTTCCCTTCTGATTATCTGATTTCCTTCCCTGGTTGCATGGCTGCGATAGGTAGGTTGTTTTTCCCCTCACAGCCATAGCAACAGAGTAGACTAGGCAGTTCAGGTGCCAGGCCGACCTAGGGCCTTCCTGCCACTCTTTCTCCACCCAATCATTGGCCTCCTGAAGCAGTGCCGTATCAACATGGTTGAACCGCACCGCCCCACAGGGTTTTCTGTCAGAGAAATCTCCAGGTTTCTTTCGGAAACAGGTATCTTTTGCTTTGCCTATAAGTTGCATCAGTTGATCATTGCCACTTGTCCTGCGACTAGGATGATCATTTGTAGGAGTTTCAACAGGGGCTGCAGACTGCTCACCATTTTGTTCAGTCACAGCCTGAACTTGGTGAAGCTCCCCTGCCCCTGGGCTCCCACACCTTCCTCCACAGTCTCAGTTAAGGTGGCTAAACCACAAGAGTCAGGTTCCACAAGGTTTAGTCTCGAAAGACCTTGACCTTTTCAGATTCTACTAATTCTCGTAGTTAGCGCTACCTTTGTGGTTTCATGGTCTGGCATTTTAGCATTCCAAGCCTGGTACAACCACACGGCATACCCCTTTTCCATGGGCTTACTTTCTCGGTAGAGCTCCATGAGGATATTATCCCTCTGAAGGTTCCAGATCACCCCTTGGATCCTTCTCCTTCTAGAGGCACCTTGCGGTGCATCATTAACAAAATCTAAATCTCAGCTACCAGTTACTTGCAGTACTCCGTCTCCTACCAAGTTCCTTTTGGCTTGGAAGGCAAGGGTTCGACCGGTCTGAGGCAAATTTGGGTATTTGCCCAGCCATTCCTGCTCTAAACGCTTCTGATAGCGACTTCTTTTGGGTTCAGATCGCTCATAACAATCAATTAGTGCCCTAACCATTTCCTTGGTCCATAGGGCTGGTTGGCCCGTCATGGGGACCGAAGAAAAGCTATTACATACAGGTACATCTACCTGTGAGGCACCAGTGGAATCACCTATTCTGGTTGACCAAGGGTTTTCTTCACCACTGGTACACACAGGCTACAGCCTGTCTTGAAAATTGTCATTCTCATGGCGCAACGTAACCCAGTGAATCTGCCAGACGGGGGGTTAGCCCATGCTGGCAGGGAAGCTGATTAGCCACAGGATGCCACATGAGGGGCTAAGCACCCTGCTCCATCGGGGGGTTGAACTGGACAATACCCATCCTCTTTTCAGCTCGGAACCACAGCCTCCAATTCCCACGACTATTAAATAAAATTAATTCTAGTACATACAACTAATATATACAACTGGTACATTCAACTATTACATAGAAGTAGTAATTACAGAGAGTGCACACAACTAGTGCGTACAAGTAGTCCATACAACTAGTACATACAACTAGTGCACACAACTAGTAAATTATACTATTACTACAAATAGTATATACACCTATAACTAGTACATATAAATAGTACATACAACTAGTATATAGGACTAGTACATACAACTAGTTAATAATACTAGTACTACAACTAATACATACAGCTTGTATATACAACTGGTACATATATATAGTACACACAACTGGTACATATATCTAGTACACACAACTGGTAAATATACCTGATACACACACATAAAACTAGTACATATAAATAGTGCATACTACTAGTAAATACGACTAGTGCATAAACTAGTAAATTATACTTGTACCACAACTAGTACATAGAACTACTACATGCTTCAGAATCTGGAACTGCACTAGCCAAGGGATTGGGACAGATGTCGCTTGTCAATGATTACCAAACGTTTCGACCCAATCTCGGGTCTTCATCAGTGGTAGTGAGATTACAGGGCAAGGTGACTTATATATCGGTAGGGGGAGGGGCAGGTGAGATGGCTGTGGGCGGCTCACTGACCACCACAGTCTTCAGAAAGAAGACCCACTCAGACCGGTACCTGGACTTTGACTCCCACCATCCTCTAGCGCACAAAGTGGCAGTGGCTCGGACACTACTCACCCGGGCAGATCATATCTGCGGGAGTGCCCCAGACAGAGATGTTGAGAAGAGACGGATCACTGAAGCCCTCAACAGCAATGGTTATCCCACTGCACTGGTGAAGAAGAACTGGCACCCAACACCCCACTCCACTCCCCCTCTTGAACTGAACACTCCCAAAGCCGTGGTGGTCATCCCTTACGTTAAGCATCTGTCGGAATCCATTCGGCGCATCCTCTCCCCACTGAAGATCCGTACCTGCTTCAGACCACACCGGACTCTGAGACAGGCACTGGTCAATTTGAAGGCCCGGGTCCCTTTCCAGCAGAAGGCAGGGGTGATCTACAGGATCCCCTGCAGCGGTTGCCCCAGAGTGTATGTAGGCCAGACTGGCAGAACACTGGCCCAACGGCTGAAGGAACACAAACGGGCTCTAGTGAGTGGACACCTGGCACAGTCGGCAGTGGCAGAACATGCTGCACAGGAGTCACACGACATTGACTGGGAGGGTGCCACAGTGATGGATATTCAGCAGCAATATCACCAGAGATGCCTGCTGGAATCGTGGCACATCCGATCTGAATTGAACACAATGAATATAGATGAAGGCAACCTCCCCCCGGTTTATGACCTCCTCGTCCGCCAGCTTCGATCCTCAGACTAGTCAAGCCCCACCCACCCCTTGACCCATCCAGTCACACACTTTCACTGCATGATGTTCCTCCTCATTTCCTGCAACCCCCTCCTTCCCTTTTTTTCCATTACTTAGCTTTTTCCTCTCATTTACCTATTTATTCCTTACTTACTGCACTGTTTGTTTTACCGTTTCCCGCCCATTATTTTCCCGCCCACAGCCATCTCACCTGCCCCTCCCCCTACCGATATATAAGCCACCTTGCCCTGTAATCTCACTACCACTGATGAAGACCCGAGATTGGGTCGAAACGTTTGGTAATCATTGACAAGCGACATCTGTCCCATCCCTTGGCTAGTGCAGTTCCAGATTCTGAAGCATGAATACACCTAGCCACACAGAAATCTTCAAAGAACTACTACATAAAACTGGTACACACAACTAGAATAAACGACTGGTATATTATACTAGTTGTAGTACATAGAACTAGTACATAAAACTAGTACATACAATAAGTACATACAACAAGTACATACAACCAGTACTACAACTAGTACATTGAATTAGTACATTCAAATAGTGCATACAACTAGTCATAATGTAGTATATACACCTAGTACATATGACTAGTACATACAACTAGTACATACAACTTGTACTTACAGCTAGTTCTAGAACTAGTACATTAAACAAGTACATACATCTAGTACTTAAAACTAGTACACCCAACTAGAGCAAACAACTAGTATATTGGATCAGTTGTGGTACATAAAACTAGTATTTAAAACTTGTACATAAAACTAGTACATAAAAACATACATACAACAAGAACATACAACTAGCACTACAACTAGTACATAGAATTAGTCCATACAACTAGTACATAAAACCAGTCCATACAACTAGTATATACAACTAGAACATATAACTAGGACATATAAGTAGTACATACAATTACTTACTAGTACGTAGAACAAGTACATATAACTAGTACATATAACTAATACATCCAACTAGTATATATATCTAGTACATATATATACAACTAGTAGATATAAATAGTACATACAACTAGTACATTCAACTAGTACATGCAACTACATCTATTACAAGGACATAAAACTACTACATAAAACTAGTACATAGAACTAGTACAAATAACAAGTACATACAACTAGTCTTACAACTAGTACATAGAAAGAGTACATACAACTAGTACATTAAACTAGTATTAACAACTAGTACATATAGCTAGTACATATAACTAGTACATACAACTACTTACTAGAACGTAAAAATAGTACATATAGCTAGTACATACAACTACTGCATACAACTAGTACATACAACTAGTACATACAACTAGTACATACAACTAGTACACACAACTGGTATATACAACAAATACTTACAACTAGTACATATAAATGGAACCCAGTACTACTACATAAAAGTAGTACATACACATAAAACTAGCACATAGAAATAGTACATAACAACAAGTATATTCCACTAGAACGTACAACATGTAGGTGCAACTTGTAACTAGTACATACAATTAGTACATACAACTAGTACCTACACCTAGTAAATATAACTTGTACTATTACATACTACTAGTACATACAACAAGTACACACAACGGGTACATACAACTAAGACCTGCAACTGGTACATACAACTAAGACATACAACTAGTATATATAACTAGAACCCACAACTACTATTTATAACCAGTACATACACATATAAGTAGTACATATGACTAGTGCATACAACTAGAACATGCAACTAGTACGTACAACTAGTAATTAGTACATACAACTAGTTGTACAACTAGTACATAGAACTAGTATATGCAACTGGTACCCACAAATAATACTTACGACTAGTACTTATAACTAGAACCCACAACTACTTCATAATATAACAAGTACATACACATATAATTGGTACATAGAAATCTTACATAACAACAAGAACATAAAACTAGTCCATACAACTAGTATACATAACTAGTATCTACAACTAGTCCATACAACAATAATACACAACTAGTAAATACAACTAGCACCCACAACTGGTACATTCAACTAATATATACAACTAGTATATATACCTAGAACCCACAACTACTACATATAACTAATACAGACAACTAGTACCTATAACTAGTAAATATAACCAGTACTGGTACATACAACTAGTACATACAATTAGTGCATACAACTAGTTACTAGTACATACTTCTAGTACATAAAACTACTACATACAATGAGTATAAACAACTAGTTACTAATGCAGAGAACTAGTACATATAACTAGTACATACAACTAGTATAAACAACTAGTTACTAATACAGAGAACTAGTACATATAACTAGTACATACTAATACAACTAGTTCTACAACTAGTACATAGAACTAGTACGTAGAACTAGTATATGCAACTGGTACATACAACTAATACTTACAACTAGTACATGAATAATCGATGTGATAATCAAACCACAAGTGATAATCAATCAAACATCATAAAGAGGGAAAAACACGAAAGAAGCAATTGCTGGGAATTGAACCCAGGACAGCTGGTTATGACCACCAGTTGCTCTGCCACTGAGCTACAACTGCAACAGCAATGCCCCCCTCATGCTCTCCCTCTTAAGCTAACTACAACTAATAATTGGTGTACATTCTTAATCAGTGGTGATTCTCTTCATCAGTACAAGCTGATAATAAAGACCCAGCCCATTTCCAGTGCGAGGGGCCATCTTCACCAATGGGTTGCTGGCCACCATCAACCACAGGAGAGCTGGGAAAATCTATGAATAATCGATGTGATAATCAAACCACAAGTAATAATCAATCAAATATCATAAAGAGGGAAAAACACGAAAGAAGCAATTGCTGGGAATTGAACCCAACATGTAACTAGAACCCATAACTACTACGTATAACTAATACATACACATATAACTAGTACACATGACTAGTACATGCAACTAGCATATATAACCAGTACATGGAACTAGTACATGCAACTTGTACATAGAAGGAGTACATACAAAGAGTACATACAACTAGGTACTAGAACATTAAATAGTACATACAGCTACTCTCTAGTGCGTACAACTACTACATATAAATAGAACACACAACTACTACATATAACTAGTACATACACATATAACCAGTGAATTGCAGTAGTTCATACAACTAGAAAATACAAGTAGTCCATTCAACTAGTACATACAACTAGTACATACAACTAGTACATACAACTAGTACTACAACTAGTACATAGAACTACTACATAAAATGAGTACATCATAACTAGTTCATACAACTAGTACATTCATATATTAGACAGAACTGGTACATAACCACTACATACAACTAGTGCATACAACTAGTACATACAATTAGTAACTAAAACTAGTATATATAACTAGTACACACAACTATTATACATAAATAGTATATGCAACTAGTACATACAACTAGTAAATACAACTAGTACACACAAGTGGTAATTACAGCTAGTACCCACAACTAGTACCCTCGACTGCTACATACAACTAGTACAAACAAGTAATTCATACATCTAGTACACACCGAGTACCAAGTGTAACTAGCAGTACAACCTACAACTAGTACATACAGCCTGTATATTTAACTGATACATATAACTAGTACATGCAACTAGTACATATGCCTAATATATACAAATATAATTAGTAAATGTAGATAGTACATACAACTAGTACACACTTGAAAAACAAAAGCCTTTACGAAGAACCTTGTTACTTCTTGCCTTAGTGTACTAAGGCAAGGAGTATCTGGCTTGGACAACCCTCAGTCAGTTATGTTTTCCTTTCTTTGGGTTTTTAGACAGAAGCCTCGGCTTTTCCTCCTTCCGACAGCAGCAGACGGGTGCAAGTCGGGCCAAAGTTGACCGTCATAATAGGAGGGAGTACCTCCATACACCAATCCACCACTGCTTTCCAGAGGTCGACAGGCAAGGACTGGGACAGGACTACTTATCGTCCGGGCCCCAATCCCTCAACAGATAGATGTCGCCTCAATATCCTCACAGCCGAACAGAGAACAGTTCTCTGCATGGCTCTCATCACTTCTACTGCACTTTTTGACAGCTTTGGAATTCCCCTAAGGTCTTCCAGGAGCGTGTCCACTGTCCCCAAAGCACCAATTATCATCGGGACTACCTTAATTCGGTAGCCCCTAAATTGTTTCCTCATATCAGCTGCCAGCTTCTGGTACTTTTGGAACTTCTCTTGCCATCTTCCATTAATATTGCTGTCAGTAGGAACTGACCTCTCAATAATGAAGATGGACTTACATAGCTGATCCTCAACCACTAAGTCTGGCCTTCTTTCTGTCATTTCATCATCTGTAGGGATGCTAGGATCCCACAAGATTTTGACAGCCCTATTCTCATAGACTGGTTTTGCTTCTAGTTTGTATCAGGGCTCTTCCTGCTTGAATCCATATTCTTTCAACAGTCTCCACAACACTATCAGTATTGCCCGGTCATGTCTCTCTTTGTAGAGAGAAAATTCCTTGGGCTCACACATGTGTATTATATGTTTGACCGTTTCCATAGCCTTGCCACATTCTCTGCACATTAGGAGGCTAGAATTCTTCAAAATCCTATTTTGGTACCACCTAGTGTGCAACACATCATCTTGGGCTGCGAGAATCAGAGCCTCAGTTTGAGGTCTGAGTCTCCCTTCAGAAAGCCACACATAAGACTCCCTATTTGTGACTTGTCTGTGGTATGAGCCCTGGTGAGACTTTTCGGCTAGGTTACTTTTTAACCTTTCAGTCTGAGCCTCCTGGAGCTCACGTGCCACTCTCCTCCATTCTCTTACACTATTTTGTGAGGGATCTGTCTTCAGCCACATTTCCGGTTCTAGTTCTATTCCGTGGCTTCTCAGTATCAATCTGGCTTCTTTCAAGACAGTCCTCCTCTGCTTTGAGCACTCCAGCCACTTTTGGTGTTTAATCACAACAGCTATGAGTGGATCATTGGCAGTATGGAGGTATCTTGCCAGATTCACAACAGCCCTGTCGTGATCCAAAGGAAAACTACAGAGCCCTCTACCACCTTGAGAGCGAGGCAAGTTCACTCTTTCAATGGCAGAGTTATAGTGATGACACTGGTACTTTCTCATGATCTTTCTCACCATTTGGTCCAGTTTTGGAAGCTCACTTTGAGTCCACTTCAAAACTGGGTAAGAGTATCTCAATAGAGAGGCACACAGCATGTTAGAGGCCTCTGCAGCATTCTTACCATTGAGGTGAGAGCCCCACACTTTGTGGAGTCTCCTCCTCAATTCATTGATCAAGCAAGCTTTGACCTTGCTGTCTTCTACCTCAAACAGTTGTTCTAGCCCTAGGTACTTATAGGTAGTACCTTTTTCAAGGATCCTTATGGATTCTTCACTGCGTTTAGGGTTGTCTGGGCCAGCCAGAACTTTCCCCTTTTGCATGTGAGCTGTTCCACACTTTCTCACTCCAAACCTCATGCCAATGGGATTTGAGGTTTTCTCCACACATTCCATGGCTTCCCTGAGTTTATCAGGCCCTCCAGCATATATCTTAAGGTCATCCATGTACAACAAGTGTGACATGGTGTTCCTTTCCCCATTATGCCAGAGCGTATATCCCTTGGTTCTGTTAAGAACTTGGGATATGGGAGCTATGGCCAGACAAAAGAGGAGTGGCGATAGGGAGTCTCCTTGGAAGAGTCCCCTGTTATATTTAACAGGGGTGCTCCTAACCACCTTCCCCGTGGTCCTCAACTCAAGCACAGTAGCCCAGTGTTTGGAGAAGAGCTCTATAGACCTCCGGATCCAACCTGGGCACTTGTTGGTTTTTAGCACCTTCATCACCCACTTGTGAGTGACTCTGTCATATGCCTTCTCAAAATCAATCCATGCCACACTAAGTGGCTTGCCCATAATTTTGGCATCTAGACCGATTGATTGATCCAGCAGTAGACAGTCCACACAGCCCCACCTCCCTTTTCTCATGGCTCATTGAGCCATAGGTAAAAGATCATTAGTGTAGGTGTAAGTGAGTAATTCTGATGCAATGTATGCTGTGACAGCCTTGTACATTGTGTTGAGACACGCAATAGGTCGGTAGTTGGCCGCACTTTTCGGGTCACCCTTTTTGGGGATGAGTAGAGTGCAACCCCTTGTAAGCCAGTCTGGACTGACAGATCTCCGCTCACCACCCTCCGTAGTACATCTGCAAAGGCAGACTGTGCAGAGGGGAGTGCTTTCCACCAAAAAGTGTGGATGCCATCCGGCCCAGGGGCTGACCAGCTTTTTGCCTTTTTCAAGGCTTTCCTCAGTTTGGTCTCATCAATGCTATCGGGACCTTCAGAGGAGGTTCTACCCACCCTCTTTTTGGTTTCCTTTAGCCATTCTTTCACCCCTGGGTCGTCTTTGTTGACCTTACCAACAGTACCTACAATCTTTGTCCAAAAGTCTCTTACTACCTCAATTGAGGGAGCTTCATTGGAGGTTGGAACATTGCCATTCATCCGGGACTTCCTTTGGGTATTCCAAAGGTGGTTTTGTTCCTGGAATTTCCTGCGTTCAGCTGATCTTCGCTCTTGTAGGGTCCAGACCCTGAGTTTCCCCAGTGTCTGTTCCCGAGCTCTGATCAGCACATTCAGATTTAATGAATGGAACTCCCTCCTAAGCTTTCTTCGGAATATTTTCTGGCGTTTGGTCATAGGATTATTATTCTGTTGACGCGCTATTTCCACATCCAACCAGGCAAGCAGTCTTCTAAACCTAAGGCCTTTGGCCTTCCTGTCACTTATGTGACTTCCTGTCTCTTACTTCCCTTCTGATTATCTGATTTCCTTCCCTGGTTGCATGGCTGAAATTCGTAGGTTGTTTTTCCCCTCACAGCCATGGCAACAGAGTAGACCAGGCAGTTCAGGTGCCAGGCCGACCTAGGGCCTTCCTGCCACTCTTTCTCCACCCAATCATTGGCCTCCTGAAGCAGTGCCGTATCAACATAGTTGAACCGCACCGCCCCACAGGGTTTTCTACCAGAGAAATCTCCAGGTTTCTTTCGGAGACAGGCATCTTTTGCTTTGCCTAAAAGTTGCATCAGATTATCATTGCCGCTTGTCCTGGGTCTGGGATGATCATGTGCAGGAGTTTCAACAGGGACTGCAGGCTGCTCACCATTTTGTTCAGTCGCAGCCTGAACTTGGTGAAGCTCCTCCTGTCCCTGGGCTCCCACACCTTCCTCCACAGTCCCAGTTAGGGTGGCTACACCACAAGAGTCAGGTTCCACAAGGTTTAGTCTCGAGAGACCTTGACCTCTGCGGATTCTAGTAAGTCTTGTAGTTAGCGCTACCTTTGTGGTTTTATGGTCTGGCATTGCAGCATTCCAAGCCTGGTACCAGCGCTCGGCATACCCCTTTTCCATGGGCTTACTTTCTCGGTAGAGCTCCATGAGGATATTATCCCTCTGAAGGTTCCAGATCACCCCTTGGATCCTTCTCCTTCTAGAGGCACCTTGCGGTGCATCATTAACAAAATCTAAAACTCGTCTACCCGTTACTTGCAGTACTCCGTCTCCTACCAAGCTCCTTTTGGCTTGGAAGGCAAGGGTTCGACCGGTCTGAGGCAAATGTGGGTATTTGCTCAGCCATTCCCGCTCTAAACGCTTCTAATAGCCACCTCTTTTGGGTTCAGATCGCTCAAAGCAATCAATTAGTGCCCTAACCATTTCCTTGGTCCATAGGGCTGGTTGGCCCATCACGGGGACCGAAGAAGGGTTATTACATTCAGGTACATCTACCTGTGAGGCACCAGTGGAATCGCCTATTCTGGTTGACCCAGGGTTTTCTTCACCACTGGTGCACCTAGGCCAGAGCCTGTCTTGAAAATTGTTATTCTCATGACAAAACGTAACCCAGTGTAGCTGCCAGATGGGGGGTTAGCCCATACTGACAGGGAGGCTGATTTAGCCACAGGATGCCACATGAGGGGCTTAGCACCCTGCTCCGTCGGGGGGTTGAACTGGACAATACCCATCCGCTTGTCAGCTCGGAACCACAGCCTCCGATTCCCACGACACAGCCTCCGATTCCCACAACTAGTACATACGACTTATAAATACAACTAGTTCTACAACTAGTACATACAACTAGTACATACAACTAGTACATAAACGTGGTACACACAACTAGAACAAACAGCTAGTATATTATTCTAGTTGTAGTACATAAAACTAGTAAAACAAGTATTTCGAGTTTAAAAATTCGTGGGGCTGCCGCCCCCCGAATTAACTCAAACTACTTGGCTAAATCGTTGGGATTTAATATATATATTCGTAATACTAACGATTGAGGACGCTTAAGTGTCCTGAACTTTATAAATAACGACGGAAAAGCTTCGTTAACTAAAGCTTCCTGAACGCCGCCATTTGCAAAACGATGTATTGATGTATAAATTAAGTATTATAAAGTATTATAATAGTTGCGTATATATGAACCTGTATTAAATATATATCGAGGTATAAATAAAGTGTTATAATAGTTGCGTATCAACCCGTATTATATATATAGATATATATATATATATATATATATATATCTTTCCGTAACATGAAGCCATACAACGTAATCGGCAAATGGAAACAATATAAGGGGCTGCCTGTGGCAGCCCCTAAAAACTAGTACATAAAACTAGTACATTCAACTAGTATATTACGACAAGTACATACAACTAATACTATATACATCTAGTACATAGAATTAGTACATATAATTAATACATACAAATAGTACGTACAACCTGCACAAAACTAGAACATACAACTAGTACATACAACTAGTACATACAATTAGTACATAAAACCACTACATAAAACTAGTACTTAGAACTAGTGCCTACAACTAGTAAATATAACTATTTCTAGGACATACAACTTGTATATACAACTGGTACATACAACTAGTACATACAAGTAGTAATTACAGCTAGTACACACAACTAGTACATACAACTAGTACATACAACTAGTACATACAATTAGTATACTACATACAACTAGTACATAGAACTAGTGCCTACAATTGGTTAATATAACTAGTTCTAGGACATACAACTAGTACATACAACTGGTACATACCACTAGTATATACAAGTAGTAATTACAGCTAGTACACACAACTAGTACATATGACTAGTTTTATGTCCTAAGTGTATGTACTAGTTGTAGTACTAGTTTAATTTACTAGTTGTATATACTAGTTGAATGTACTATTTGTATGTACTAGTTATATGAGTGGGTACTAGGTATATATATGTACTATTTGTATGTACTAGTTAAATGGGCCAGTTGTATATGCTAGCTGTATGTATAGTACTAGTACATACACTAGTACATGCAATTAGCACATTAAACCACTAAATAAAATCAATCAATCAATCAATCAATGGGCTTTATCCCCTTTGCAGGGGGCAGCCTGAACACATATTATACACAAACACAGTAGTTAACATGGTGAAGAAAAAAAGATGAATACTCTATATCTGTCAACAATTGTAATGTACAAATGCTAATTATTATTTAAAATTCTCATGCCATCCTTTTCTTGGTCGCCCTCTACGTCTCCTCCCCACTGTTTCCTCTTCAAACACTCTTTTC